>ML827366.1:0-32996 GCA_009831015.1 Picea engelmannii | reverse complement strand
GTGCTTGAATACTGACAATTTGTTTGGTTGAATGAAAGTTGAGAAATATTGTAGGAATATTTATCTTGGATATGGAAATGATTGTAATCCCATAAGGAATACCGATACTTGCTACTGCAAGAGCCAAACGTTATAAGAAGGAATCTCATGCTTGGACAATTTGATTTCCTATATGAAAAATATTTGAAAATTAATAAGTGAAATTACTATGATGATATCTCATAATGGCTATATGTGTGTGATACAGATGGGATAATGGATTCTAAAGCTATAAATATTGGGAATAAAGCCACTATTATGACACTTGAACCCTATGATTGCTGCAATTTATTGTCTACAGACTATTGGTGGAGGTTTAATAATAAGCTAGCACTCTCCTTGCACATGAAATCCTTGAAAAGATGGATTTCCTAAGGGAATATGTAGTAGTTAAAGGGATGCCTAAGATTGGAGGGTGAGTATAGAAAGAAAGAGGAAACTTGAGAATGCATATGGCACAATGGTTGGAATCATGAGGGTGTGTTAGAGGATGAATTCTTGTCCATGGACTATTTTTGAAGCATATGAATATCCATATAGATAAGTATTGGTTTATGATTGCAAACTTAATTTTGAATAAATGTTACATTATGTAGTTGAGGACTCTTGTGGATATGATAGTTGTTGTATGATAATGTTTATAACATATATGTTTCCTTGATTGTTGTTATAGGAATAGATGAAGAATGAAGACAAGAATTGAGTCCCTTTAAATAAGAGCACCAGGAGGAAAAAAAGATGAAGGACAAAAGAATGAATTAAATAAAGTTTGGTGAACTTGTTACAAACTAGAAAAAAGAAAAGTAAAGCTAGAATATGTGATATAGGAGGAAAACCTGAAACTATTTTAAAAGTTTGGAGATTTTGTTATCACAACTAGAGTTCCTGGAGAAACATATTAGATATTTTCTATCTGACCTGTGTTGGAGCTATGTATAAAAGTGGTACAGCTTGAGGGACTATGGTGCAAATAATGGGGTACACTTCCTTGAGTTGTGCAAGTTGAAGGGAATGAGATCTTGTTGGTTGGAATAGTTGTGGGAATTGAAAAATTGTGAAAGTTTTTGTAGCTAGAGTTCTTGGAGCTATAACTATGAGACTTTTTTGTCGGTCTATATTGGATCCCTAGTGGGAAGTGGTACATCCCAATGGACTATGTGAAGAGAAGGGGGTACACTTCCTTAGGTTTTGAAAAGCGAGGGGAATGAGATATTGTTGGTTGGAATTGTTGCAAGAATTATAAACAATGAGATTATTATGTATGTTTTTTGGATGAAGATCATATACTAATTAATATCTAGAGATCCTAGCATTGTAACATGTATGTACACCTGTATTGTGATGTGCAATGAGAAAAATGAAAAAATAAGGGGGAGGAGATGTAACATCACAAGTTTTAATCTCCATAAATTGTAATGTAATTGCACAAATGTGATTTAGGCTTGTAAGCTAGTAGGTTCTTGGTTAGAGAGATTGTACTAATCAATATGGATGAGGGCCAATATGTGTAAATTGTACATTGGAATTATTAATGAAAATAAACCACTGGTTGCAATACAAGAGGGAAAGCAATGTTGGTGGGATATGATTCCACAAGATCTAGGGCTAAAAGGGGGTCCAAGGGAAAATCCATGTCATTTTCCTAAGTTAATGTGTCATTACCATTTAATCCCTCTTTGAATTATTAGAAACTAAATCATTGAATGTAGGTAATAGGTTGACTGAGAGAGAACATGGGATGTGTACAATAATTTTAGGGAAGTGTGAGAGTTAAGAAAGTATGGGAGAAGAAGGAAAAAGAAATTTGAATAGAGACATTAAATAATTTTTACAAGAAATTTTTGTGATAACAAGAGGGAGCTAGGTGCTGGAAAAGAGAACCAACCATGTTGTGTATGAGAGCAACCATGAAAGGGGACGGGTTTATGTTGTAATGTAGGATGCATGCTTGTAATGTATGTTGTGTGCCTATAAGGGAGTTTCCTATTGAGGAGACTACTCAAGAGCCTTGAGAAGGATGCTATGAGAACTCTTATGAGAACTGAGAATTTACAGAGTCCCCAAATGTGATATTTCCAAGTCAACCATATGTTGGAACCCTAGAGGGAAGTGGTATATCCAAAGGGGCTACATGATAGAGAAAGGGATCCCATTTCTTGGGTTGTTCAGGTTGAGGGGAAATGAAGCTAGTGGATTGGAATTGTTGTTATGTTAAAAGCCTAGGTATCGGGATGCCATGTTTGGAAAATGGATAACCATGAGAGCTGGACCTCCTTGTGGATTCATATCCCCAGTTCAAGGGTGGATTTATATTAAGAGGAATGAAACAACAGAGTCTACGATTGGGAGGAGAATCCTTCATATGTATCTAGTTCATTACATTTTTTTTATATACATAAGTGATCAAGTCACAATGTTTATTTACTATTAAACTTTTTATTTTTTATTTTTTATTGTTGTGTGTTACTTTGTATTTTAATGTTTGAATGTTTTTGTGTATGATTTAACAATTTGCATTCATGATTTTATAATTATTGATGGTAGCATGAGTTGTATGTCATGGTGTTGAACATATTTTTTATGTTATGATATGGTATTAGAGTAGAAATTTGTACTATTGTGCCAAACATAGGAGTTGGGTGAATTACACTTCCACACCTTGAAATAGGATCTCCAAGTTCCTTTGTATGTTGACCAACTTCCCATGGAGCTCTGCTACCTTCTACCCCTTCACCTTTGCCTGTGGGTCTAGTTGACACCTATGATGGGATAGACCTGTCTCATGGAAATGGAGACCACATCACTACCCCACTCGTCTTGGAGTCATTATTTCCTGACCTGCCTGCACTACTGAGGAACCCCTCGCTAAGGGTTCCTCCCATTCCCGCATTCCATTTTTTTACATGAAAAATGCGATACCTATTAGTTATTTATCATATAAATAAATAATGGAATAAGTGAAAATCATAAACATAAATGTAGTAGTAAAAATACGAATACTCACCCATCAGACCCTAGGAAACATTAGTGGCAGATCCATCTTAGGGTTGTGCCTATAATCCATTCTCGTGTGTGGGAAATCCAATATGATTTGTGTCACCTTCAACCACTAGCGATGATAAGTAAGAGTGAAACACCTCCCCATATATCCTCTTCCCTCACTAATCATCATCTCCCTTGATGCCTCATCTAGGGATCCCTAGGCCCCCTCTTCTCGAGGTGCACTTGTGAGCATAATAGCACTACTTTCTCAAAGAAAACAAAATAGAGGAATGATCCAAAAGAAAAGTCCCCATCCCCATGCATCCAACAATGCACTAGTTGTGTAAACATCACCTCTCTCAACAAAGAGGACCAGGAAATTGTTTTCCGATGGATCACCTAGTCAATGACCAACATCTATCATTGGTGATCTATTGGGTACCCAAGGATCCATATATCTCACCACCATTTCCATCACCACTTGGGTATCCAAATCTCTAGTAGAATAGATCTCTATGGATCTCCCTGCCACACCCTTATCATTGAAGCAATACTGGACTAATAGTTGTTTAATAATCCTCATACCATCCATGCAAGGCCTGAGCTCTGTTATATCTCCTCTAAAGGGGATCCCAATCACAAAGTATAGGTCCAATTTTGCATTGACCTTGAACACATGACCATGCACCTCAAAGGAACGATGGGTTATATTCCACATATCAATAATATGTGCCAGAAGATCCTCATTAGAGAAAAGTAGTGTGTAGTCAAAATCCTTGTAAAGGTCGTAACTGGCCAATTCAAGTCTCACAGTAGGATACCCATGAACCTATATTCATAGGGTATCATATTCCCTCTTAGATTAATGCAATGGCATAATTATTAGGTGGTCTCAATCCCTACAAAAAAACAAAACAAAAAACATAAGTCAGTTTTTGTGAATCAATCAACATGTGCGACTTGGCATCCCACAGTCATGTGCTTTGTCCAACTAGTCAACAAACAATCACCCTAATTTATTGCATGAATGCCCACTAAATAGACATGTAATTTGTGCATCTACATAGAGGAAAAATACACAACAATTATATGTGGTTGTCAATGAAACAATCATGAAATTCATGCATCTACCCAATAAATAGATGCACATATATTATTCACATCTATCTGTTAAAATAACCACTCCTTTCACATGGATAACCAGTGAATAAGAATGCAATAAGTTTTCATGATTATCTAGAGAATATGCACACAATTGTTTTTGTGTATATTCCAACAACAACCACACCATTCAAGGAAAATACCATTTTATATCTGTGGAAAATTGTGTGGCTATTTCATGGTCACTCACATGAACCGTACATGCCCCTTCAAAAATGGGTCGTATGGGCCTAAATTCTCCCCCACCCTGAAAATTGAATGTGAAAAATGAAAGGTTGAGTTAGGGACTCCTTACCTAGCTCTTATGGAATCAAAAACCACTCATGGACACATATATCACAAGATATAGAAAACTGTGGGCTACATAGGCTCATGTACCAACTCAACAATGTACAAATGAGGTGTTTTTTCAGGCCCCACAACCTTTTACATGGCCCAGTCACAAAGTTACTCAAGCCCCTATGGGATCCCCAAATTTATTTTTTTTAAAAACGTCTACACCATCAGAATCATGGAATCACCCCCTTCGATGATGTGTGCTCCATTTATTTCCCCCAAAATCCCACATTGGGGTCATTTTTCCCCACCAAAGTTCACCAAACAAGTGCATGAGCCTTCAACTTCTTGAAGCATTTTCTCATGACCTTCTTGAATCTGGTCTTCTTTCTCCTTTTCAAGCTGTAATGTGATCCCATCTATCAAATTATGATGTCCTTCTTCAATTATGGATTGTGTTTTTTTATTTTACCTCATTAGTATTTAGGGATTCCTCAACCTTCTTGTAAATTTCCTGTTCAAGTATTTTGGTAGTTTCTTCATCTAATATTCTTGTTTCTTATTTATTTTGATAATTTTTCTTTTATTTTTTCAGTCTCTTAACCTCATCCAATAGTTTTTTTTATTGTGGTTTCATAATCGACATATCTCTTCATATTTCTTTTTCAATTCTTTCCCTGACTCATCCTTTTCCCACTTTCCTTTCGTTACACATGTAAATGTCGCACTTAAGTGCCGTAAGTGCCGTATGCACCTTATCAAGTGTTGTATGCACCTTACTAAGTGTCAACGCCCTGTGCTTAGTGTTGAGGGAGTGTTGAAGTGATTAGAGGGAGTTATGGCTAACCCACCTTATTCTAGGGGTTAGTTTCGAGAAGACTAAGTCAAGGATTTGAGTCATATCTCATGTCTCCATCTTAGGTAAACTCAATCCCAACTTATGGATCTAAATCCTCAACCATTTACCAAAATACTTGCTTGCTGGTTATGCGGGGAAATGCATCGCACTTACCTTTTCCCTCATATGGATGAAGCTTTGCAATGTTGGAACACATTTTTATTTCCTAGCAACAACCTCTAGTTTCTTCCCATGAACCTTCTCCCAACCAACCATTGGTTGATGAAATGGTCTGTCTGATTCCATCCTCGGATGATCCTGCTCTCCCCTTAGAGAGTGAATGGTAGCCAAAAATTTGATTGGGTGCAGAAGAAGAGTTAACAGATGAAACAAAGCTTGGGGGGCATGTCTCTAGCCTCTGGGCATCATATTGGAGTTAATCCACTAGCCTATGTCGTTTATGTTGGGGGCGAAGTACCAACCTTTGGACATCATGTTGGGAAGAAAACCCACTAATGGGTATCACTTCGAGCACAATTTCACTCTCTGTTTCAAGCTCATGTAAAACTGAAACAGACACCCTAGGCATAGTTTTTCTTTGTTTCAGGCTTGTGTAAAAATGAAACCTACCCCAAGCATAGTTTTTCTCTATTTCAAGCTTGTGTAAAAATGAAACCTACCCCAAGCATAATTTTTCTCTGTTTCAATCTTGTGTAAAAATGAAACCTACCCCGATCATGGTTCACTTTCCATGTCAATCTCGTTAAAAAATGAAGCAGACAACCGAGCATATTTTTATCACTTTTTTTAGATCATAAAAACTATATGAAAAATGAACTCTTTGGAGTACAACCGAGCATATTTTTATCACTTTTTTGGGGTCATAAAAACTATATGAAAAATGAATTATTTGGAGTCTCCTTTAAACTCTTTTCAGACTCCCTAAACATAAAAATATTGTTGAGTGAACTTGTTTCCTTTAACACTTGTTAAACAGTTTGAAAGGGTGTCTATTTGGTATAAGCTTAACCCTTTTTCAGACTGGATGGTCTGATTCGAAAAATGAACACTCTAGTCAATAATGACTAGAAGAGTTCTCCCTTGTATTGTTTTAAACTTTTTCGGGCTTGGGGGACTAAATTCATTAAAAAGAACACCCTTGGAGTTGTATTTAAGATCTTTTTAGTTTCTCTAAACATGAAAAGACCACTGATCTTTCATTCTTTGGGCTCATAAAATTATACATTGAAGGACCCATATGGGACTAGACCCCTCCTTCTTTGGGTTCGTTAAACATGTGATAAGAGACTAATTGAATATGAGCTATATCGAACATCTATTATCCTCCTCAACCTCATTAAGAAAAAGAGGTAATTTCTAATCATGGTGGGGGGAAATTGAAGGAAGTGGGTCAAGTTTTGGAAAGCATTATGGCAGCTATTTGTTGTCTCCCTTGAACATGGCACCTGTTTGCGTCTTGTCTTATAGTTGGGTAATCTGGTTGTCTCTGAGTCATACCAATTCTATGTGTCATTATACTTTTTTGTTCCAGTCAAAGAGTGCTCTGATTATTGTCACATTATGTTCTTGGTACTCGTCGAGTCAATACTACCAAGTTACTTGTCATTCCTCACAATGTTCAAGGAAAGTTTCACTTCGAACCAACCAATCTACATTATTACCATATTTCATCCTTGTGTCAGTCCACACTAATTTAATCTATCATCTTACATCACTTTCCTATGTCAATTTCATTTCAATGATGGGGGAAACATCATGGCCCTCCTTTGATGAGTCTTTTCCTGTCGACTTCAACACATTATCCAGGAATTAGACTTAGAAACTAGTTAGTACCTTGGAACCTACATTTAGTTAGGTGTTCTGTCCGTTTTGTCACTTGGGTGAGAAAAAAAATGATACTTGTGTGCCTAGTTGGGCCTGCTAGACAAGACAGAAATTTGTGAGTGGGTTAAACAATCCAAACACATCTAATAAACAAAGAAACAAACTAAAACAACTAAGAAATAAAATTTAGAATGTATAAGAAACTTAGAACCATAAAAAATCAACCAATGACGAAGATAATGCCACCAATGGATAACTATATTAGTTGGAAAAAAACCATAGAGAAAAATGAGGACTTATGGGTCCCCTCTTCCTCCTTGGGAGGAATCTTGAGTTCCCTAATGGAGATCTCTTCTTACAATGAAAGAAAAATAACAAATGATGAAGAAAATCAATGCCTATTCCCTCAAGAGGTGAGTGGAATGGCCTATTGTAATGATGCTTGAATACCCCAAGGAGAAAAGAGGATTCTCAAGGGAGAATTGAGTAAGCATAACAATACTATGAAGATATTGGTTTCTTGGTGCACCCATGACTCTTATTTATAACATTTCTTCAAGGAAAAATGTATTTGGTTCTTGGTGTGAACACGGGGCCTTTTATGGCACCCTTTGGTCCTTGACCAACCCCCCATTCATATTTGTCTCAGATATGGAAGTCAAATCAGGTTGGGAGCTGGTCCATAAGCGGTTGGGGGCCCGACAAGAACCATAAATGCACTGTTCACAGGATGCGTGGATTTTCTCGTACACAGTCGTGAATTTGGTGCATTGTGCACTCTGACGGATTTGTTGGCCTGCACACTGTGCACGCGCTTCCTTTGGTGAATTTGCACATGCCAATTTTTGCCCAATTGCATAGTTTTTTCCTTTTGAAATGTATTTTGGTGCTACAGGTGAACTAATTTTTGTTGGCATTGCTGTGTTTTTGTAGAATTTGCATGCAATTTTGAGGATGATATTTCAGTGATAACATATGCCCCATTGATGTGTGAGGTTAGGAGCATACGTATTGCTGAAATACATTAATTTTTCTTCTACTGAGAGTGCCATTGTAATGAAGAGTGCTGAGAGGAACTATAAGAGCGATTTGCTAGAGGGAGAGGGGAAAATGTGGGACCTAAACCTTTCTCTAGGGAGAAAAACAAAATTTGTGTACAAATGAGGTGGGTATTCCCCATGCTCTTGTCATGTAACTAAAATGTGAGACGATAACTGAAGATGTATGTTGGTGTAGATAACTGCAACGCCCTCCGAGGTGGTTGATAATGACATATGACGGTTCTGAATGGTGAACAAACTCTGAAGTGAGGGAAGGACATCTCTAATAAGTGTCGATGGCTCGTAGGCATTGATGTCCTAACAAATTCAAAGGTCTTCGACTGATATGAAACAACTGCAATAGTCGCATAGTAAGACCCACCGTAACATGAGATTTTGTTGAAGTCAAATGTTATGGGGGTCAACAGAATCAAAGAGCAATGATGATTCTCTCTGTGCCGTTTGAGACTCCTCATTATGAAGGTAATGATAGTCAAGATACTGTCTCCCTTCTGGAAACTGTGCTGGTGTCGACAAAAAGGGAGACGTGACTCCAAGAAGCAAATGGATTCATGAAATCCATTGAGATGAGATCAGGTACTGATAGGTAACATGGATGAAGTTAAGAGTCGGTGAGACTCAAGACTACCCTTGGTTGGGGAATTTTGAAGGATGATTGGCAACAACCGTAAAATTGGATCTAGTGTCAAGGGGAAAAATAGATATTGGGTTAAACTATGCCAGAGGATAACAAAGTGAACAAACTTAGAGATCATGGGTACATGGACTTGGGATACCCAGGGTTTGTGAACAATGTTGAGATGAAAGGAGAGTGGATGCCCCAACCAAGGGTGACATGGGTTTCTTTTTCGGAAAAAAGAAGGTCATCAAGGGTGACAATGAAAAAAGATAAGCAAATGTTGGAAACAAAGGATTTTTACAATTACCAAATAAATAAGGAATAATTTGGGTTGAGTTTGCAGATACAAAAATGAGTGCCCCAGTGAAAGATGGCTTGGCCTATGAGGGTGCAAGTTGTGAAAGATAATTGGTGGAGGGTGGGGGCCCCATGGGAGGGTTTCTGTAATAAATGGATTGGAGGACAATATGCAGATGGGAAAACTGGTGGTGGATGAGATGGAGGGCTAATGATACTGCAGAGGTGCAGTCAATAGAACCAAAATGATATGACCCAAGAGTCTATTGGGAAAGCTAGAAATATGATGAGAAGAAGTATGGGGTTCATTCTCGGAAGTGCATAATACTATCAGGACTCCCATCCCTAGGGGGTGAAATCAACATGAGTGTCAATTTTCCAAGGGGAACTATGAATGGGACAACTCATGTGGGGAAGAGTGCTACCGGGTGACAGTACCCAAATGCAGCAGAGGTAAAGGTATCGCAAAGCTGGATGTAAGGACCCTAAAGGTAAATGTCAAAGGGTATGACTGGGAGATGCAATTGATTTTCAAAGGGAATAATTACATTTCAGTGTTGAACATATACCTAAATGGGCTGTAATCTTGCAAAACAAGTACCTGCACACATGAAAACCAACTACACGATGTGAAAAATATCTGATGATAAAGAACATATAACAATTATTTGATAAAATTGAATATGAGAAGGCGTACCTGAACGTGATGTGAGAAAAATTCCCCTTCGGGGCCAAGTGCAGATGATGGTCCGGGGAATGTGAATGTGTAGACGATGGGACCAGGATCCCATGGCTGAGAACAGATTGAAAAACAGAGGCTCTGGGATCTTGTAAAAGAGTGTGGAAGTTGGGAAAAAGGGGCTATATATGGATGGTGGGTCCACAATGTCACCTCATTGGTGATCTAGCGAGAGTGTTGTGAGGTTATTTGGAACATTATGGGAGCTTGGGGCTTATACCAATCAGGCAGGTGAAATACCTCTTGTGAGAGGAAAAGTGCTCGATTATGGAGCACATTCCACAAGAAATCAGGGGTAGTCAGTTCCTCCGAGATATCTTTGTCGCAGTGAAAAATGCGTGAATACATGGGATCATGGGAGGTGGCAGGGGGAACTGTCAATGGATAAGTGTTATTTTCCTCAAGGGGTGAGGGCGTAGATGGGATATCATGTAAAGGGTGCAAGGGACCACTGGACATAAAGTGGATGTCCCGATTTTGTGGAGGGTACCTTGTTCGCTTAGGTACTGACGACGAAATGTATCGAATATTAGTAATGTGAGCCTTATTAGCAGGTGGATGAGAGGGATCGAGCCGAGACATTTGGCGTACTACAACTAATGTCTGGAAAAACCGAGTTAGAGCTGGGAAATGATGAGTGTAGTGGCCATATTCTGAGCATATGGCACAAGCAAATTTGGTTCGGAACCCTTTATTGCCTGTAGTGGAGGACGCTGTAGTAGTACTAGATGTGCTTGGTGAAGCGGTGGGAAATGTGTTTGCTTGAGGGAGTTGTATCAGATTGCATAACTTGGGAAGAGTAAGACATATATTAGTGAGGTGTCCCTCTCTTTCACATAGTGCGCAAGGGGGATGAACTCAGGGAGGAAGTGGAGCTGTGGGATCTTTCTTCTTCCTTCTGCTCCCAACAGTGGCAGTGGTGCCAACATTTGGGGGTGATAATGGTGCAGCCAGAGCTTGTACTAGAATCTGCATCAGGATTCCCTCTGGTTGAGGAGGGAGAGATGGCTGAGGAACCATCATGGGTGGGTGAAGATACCATACAGGGATGGCAAGAACCATGTTGTGAAGGGTAAGTGTCACAACTACCTGAAATGATTGAATTCCATATGGGGGGTAGAAGAAGGGAATTTGAGTAATGGCTTGAGGGATTGTCTCCGAAACTGAGATTTTCCCCTGGAGGGGGGGAATATAAGGGATAACTGGTGCAGTAGGGTTCTCAAAGAATTCGTGAGGTAATATTTCTTCAACTAGTGGAACGTAGAGGTGTGGAGAGGCCTCAGTGGGAGGAATGGTGTCTCCGGTGTCATTTCCATTAGAATATGACACACACTTGAGATGAAGAGTGTATGAGAGGCGATGCCCCATGATATGCCCCCAACAAGGATGGGTCCTTGAAAATTCCAGGACCCATGTCAATGAGAAAATACACATCTGAGCTTCTACGGACAAGAGGCTAAACGTTGTCGATGTTGGCAGAGTGGTTAGGCTCATAATGTGTAATTTGGTTGATGGTGATGATTTTCCCGTTGTGGGGGAACATCATCATTCAAAACATAGAAGAGGATACTACCTTCATAGCGTACATGTAGCTATGTCCAAACAAGATGTTGTAATCGAGTGGGGCATCGGTAACTTTAATGTTGATGAGGATAGTTTTTCCCCTGAGTTCGACGGGGACATTTTGGAAGATCCCTTCAGAGGAGGATGGTTGACCATCATAGGCTCTCAAGGTGATGGTGGATGGTACTAGCTCAGGAGATCCAAGTTTCTGCCATACATTTTTGGACATGATTCATGTGGATGCACCTTCATCGATGATACATCGATGAACCATGATGTTCCAAATCTTTACTGGTATCTGGAAAGATACCAGAGTGGGGAGGTTTGGTTCTCCACTATCCAAATCAAATGTGATGAGTCTAGTATCAGCTGGGTCAACTGCCCCCAAGGAGGAAAGTAAGGATTTCCACTGGGTTGGATAGGTTTACAGTACCTCCAATAAAGAAATGGATGTATATGACTTTGCTAAGTCATCGACTAAACTGTACTTGTGCGCTGCACTAGCCCGAGGGTTATTGACATTCTGTCTCAATGGAATGCGAGGTATACAAATGGTAGGTTCAATATTAGGGCAATCATCAAGGGTATTTCGGCTATAGATGGAGCCGTTTCTGAGGTGGTTGGAGTAGATTCAGGGGGAGCACCATATTGACGATCGCGCTTTGAAAAATAATCTCTTCTTCACTAGTGAGGAGGATATTGCGATCAACCGGATTTCCAGGGTGAATGAGACCTGGGTTTTGATACTACCCCATTTGTGGTGGGGTAGAGTGTACCTCCTATTGGGTATTCATTACACCTTGGTGTGGAATAGGGTTTTGCAACATGACTGGGGGTGGTTGTTGCAAGTACTATTGTGAGGCCTACTAAGGGGCAAGCGACGTTGGAGGACGTGGCGTGTTCATGGATTCTTTCATCCATTTGAAGTCAAAAATTTGGGGACAATGGTGAGTATAATGTCCATACTCATTGCAAAGAGCGCAAGGGAAGTTCGTCTTGAGTTTTTTGTTTTTTTTATTCCCTTGGTGTTTGTTTTTATTGTCCCCTTGGGGGTTTCGGTTTCCCCCAGCGGGTTGGTTTTGTTGGGGGTTATTTCTTCCTAGTCGCATGTTATTATTGTTTCATTTTTTTCCTTTCTTCTTGGCATTATTCAATTGATGGGTCGGATTTTCCGTATTCAACTATTCAAAAGTATGAAGCTGTTGAATGGGAGAGGGATGAAAAAAGTTAACGCCAACATGTGGTTGTCCATGTGGAGGACCAGGAAATGGAAAGTATAGATTGTTTTGTGGAAATGATCCGTAGGGCGCATAGGAAGGAGAATCCCTTTCACTAGTGCCCAGGTTATATGCTGAGGTATAAGGTGAACCAAAACTTGGTTGAGGGGCCGGACGCATCGTGGATGCCGACGAGGGTCCACTCATGGGTGGCGGGGGGAGCAAAAGGATATGGCTATTGGTAAGGGGGAGGAGGGTAATAATATGTCCCTCCATATGGTTGCATATATTGAGGTGCACCATACATGGGTGGTGGTTGGCTATAAGGCTTGTGATGTGTCTTGGTACCAATCAACCCATCTGTAACATGGGACATCCCAGGTTTGTCCTGGCCAAATGGTATGGGTCTATGTGCATCAGGTAATACTATATATAAGTAACCTGACTGAGCATAAATAAGGTTGAACTATTGGGCCTTGCTGATGGATTCCTCTTTTGACTGAGGAAAAGTGGATGCTACATCTTTGGCAAGTATAGAGACGAGTGATTTTAGAAACCAATCAAGGCATTGTTCTTTGGTGGTTTCTATTTTACATAAACTATGTCGCTGACGCCATTCATGGATGTGGTCAGCGATATGCATAGCTGAGGTTTGTTTGCACTCAAAGAGAATTTTTAAAATAGTGTCATGACGAACTGGTAGTTGAAAAAAGGCCAAAAAGGCTTTGGCCAAGGATTCAAAAGTCACATGGGACCTTGATTTTTCGTCCACATGCCATTTGGTTGATGGACCAGTGAGTGTTCTTTGAAATAACCTTAAGAAGATGGATTCATTCATGATGCTGTTTGAAGAGCACCATAGGTGGAATTTCATAACATGGTTGGCGGGATCTTCCCTCGGTTTTCCTTCGAATTTTGGAATATCTGAAGGTAGTTTGGTAGGCATATTGGGCCATCTGGGGTCATGTAGGATGGGATCATTCGTGAGTTTAGTTAAATCATGAATGTTGAGAGATGTCAAGTATGGAATATGGGGATTTGGTGAAGCATTAGTTCCAACCATTGTGTGAGTAGGTAGTGGACCTGAACCTTGAGAGGGATTTGGTGGGGTTGTACTTCTCCCTTGAGAAAAATTTTGTCCTCCGCTTCCTTGTGAAGGAGAGCTAGTGGATGGATGTCCTTGGGAATTGGACCCAAGCAAAGTGGAACCAAGTAAAGATGATTCCAAAGTAGTATCACTCACGGGGGTGTGAGATGGTTGAGCTGGTGAGTTGGCAAGACTAGGGACTCCTCCTAGAATAGGAGGGAGGTTTTGCAAGCATCTGGAACGACGGGGATTATGTGGGTCCCCTATGATGTCTGAATAACAAAGTGAATGTGTGCAAATGGCGATGAGAGAAATAAATGAACAAGAGATTTGTATAATTTGGACCTTCACAAGATAATATAACTCACAATTTCATGTAATCAAATGAGCATCATGCATAAATTAACTGTACATAAGCAAACATGTGGGTAGGTGTATTTTGTCTACGTGGGGGAACAAATAAAATAAATGCATGTGTCCTAAAAGAGGTATCGTCCTTCCTCTCAAATAGCACTAGACCTTCCAAGAGCACTCAATAGTGGGGTTTGAAGACACCAGAAGAGGAATTAGTGAGTGATGAAATAATCAGTTATAATGAGGGGTAGAGGGTGCATATCTCGAAAGAGTTGGTGATATTTCCCAATATCCACACAAAATCTTATCAAGGTGCAATTGCAACCCACAATTTCCACCTGGGTAGATGTCCTAAATTTGGTCACTAGGTATCTCGGTCAAACTGCGACATTTAGATTTTTGACCTCAGAAATGGGTCAAGGGCTGGATCCCTTCCAAGAGTTGGGTGATTCAAGGGGGGACGCACAAAGAAAATGGACCTCAGACTTCATCCCTTCACGGGTATATCCATGCCTTATGGTGTAAGAAAACTTGACTTGGAGGATTTTGAAAGTTCCCTATTTGTCAACTTCTAATGTTTGAAAATGTGAGAACTAGATAACGGGGGGTTATTTGGATGCCTACCCCAGAGATCCTACTTAGACTAAAAATATCTTTTGGCACCTCCTGTGGAGGAAAACTTAGCAAGTTTTTTAGAAATAATTTAGATGTGGTGGGCTGAGATATTGGGGGTGTGAACCAATCTCATTTGAATTAAGTGGGTGTGGATAATTTCCAAAAAGAAGTAGTGGGACTTTTTAGAATTCCTTTGGAGAAAACCTACTTCAACCTCCACAGTTAAAAAATGGAAATTATGTGAGTGAGGAGTGACTTTGTGTGTGAGAAAGTGAAAAAGTGTGCCAATTTTTAATAAGTTAGATGTGAAATTGCAACATGTGGACTTTCTGTGGTCCTTACAAATATTTGTTACCTAGCTTACTAAGTTTCATTGGTACAACCTTGCGGAATTTTAAAATCCCTAAAGATATAACATGTGGACATATGGGTCCTCACCAATCCTTTAAACTCCCTAAATTTTGTTTACACTAAGAAAGTTTGAAAAACTATCCTAGATTTCAAGCATGTGGGCATGTATGGGCCCGTTACTTTTATCTTTAAACTTCCCTAGTGATGTAAACTAAGAAAGCAATTTCAAGAAACTATCCTAAGTTTGCAACATGTGGGTATGTATGGGCCCTTACAACTTTAAGATGATTTCAAAAGAAACTAAGAGGAGCCCTAGGGGGGCTTTGTCCTCTCCTAAATATTTTTTGTTAAGGGAGATGAAATGTCCCTTTAACCACCTTTCTGATTCTCAAGATTGCTTTATGGTGTGAGAGAAGAGCATACTCAATGATCAAAGTTAATTTTTGGTCCCAATGTAAGTTTTTTTATATGTGATAGAAATAATCTCAACTTAAATTTTACAAACCAAACAAGCCATCCATGTGGAAACCAAATAAAAAAGAGGAGAATATTTGGTTCTTTTTACCCCCTAAGTGCCTATGTTTAGCTAACATTTCATATGGGAAATGAGTCTAAGTGGAGTGCACATGTATTAAAAATTGCACGGAAGCAAGAATCTGAAGGCTAGGGGCCCTCAAATGATCACAAAAACCCTTACAATTTTGAAAATTTGGATATGTGCGCAGGTTACAATTATAAAAGGTGTGTAGTGTGCGCACAGTGCGTAGAGAAAAGAAGCCTATTGGGTGCACAATGTGCTGGGTGCACATCTGTGGGCTAGAATATCCACAAACTTTTTGATACGCATCGGGGGGGAAATTTTTGAGTGAAATTCTCCTCCTCCAACTCAAAATTTTTCCTTTGACAGGTAAGGCTGGGTCGGTTTTGGTGCCTACAAGACAAATTGATTAAAAATAAGTGCTCTCTAAGCCCAAATATGGTGGAATTTGATACCTTTTACCCAATATGGTTGCCAATCGGTTGTGTCCATTTCGTCACTTGGGTGAGTAAAACAATGACACATGCGTACCTAGTTGGGCCTCCTAGACAAGACATAAGTTTGTGAGTGGGTTAAACAAGCCAAAAACATGTAATAAACAAAGAAACAAACTAAAACAACTAAGAAATAAAAGTTAGAATGCATAAGAAAATTAGAACCATAAACAATCAATCAGTGACCAATATAATGCCACCAATGGATAACTATATTAGTTGGAAAAACATCGTAGAGAAAAATGAGGACTTATGGGTCCCCTCTTCCTCCCTGGGAGGGCTCTTGAGTTCCCTAATGGAGATATCTTCTTACAATGGAAGAAAAATGGCAAATGATGAAGAAAATCAATGCATATTCCCTCAAGAGGTGAGTGGAATGTCCTATTGCAATAATGCTTGAATACCCCAAGGAGAAAAGAAGATTCTCAAGGGAGAATTGAGGCAACATAAAAATACTATGAAGATATTGGTTTCTTAGTGCATCCATGGATCTTATTTATAGCATTTATTCAAGGAAAAATGTAATTGGTTCTTAGTGTGAACAAGGGACCTTTTAGGGCACCCTTTGGTCCTTGACCAGCCCTCCATTTGGATTTTCCTCAGACATGGAGGTCAAATCAGGTTGGGAGTTGGTCCATAAGTGGTTGGGGGGCTGAAAAGAACCATAAATGCACCGTTCACAGGAGTGCACATATTTTCTCGTACACAATTGTGCATTTGGCGCTCTGAGGGATTTGTTGGCCCATGCACTGTGCACGTGCTTCCTTTGGTGAATTTGCACATGTCAATTTTTTCCCAATTGCATAGTTTTTTCCTTTTGAAATGTATTTTGGCATTGTAGGTGAACTAATTGCTGTTGAAATTGCTATGTTTCTATAACCATTTGCATGCAATGCTTCACATGATATTTCAGTGATAACAATAGGTATCCTTGCCTTAGATAGTAGGTTTACACCATTGGCCTCTAATCAAATGATTCCATAGATGTTCAAATTCAATGCATTTATTCACATTCACTGGAATGTACTAGGGTACCTTGGGAGTTATTATCATCATTGGTGATTTTCCTCACACTTGTTAATGGTATACATTAAATGACTAGTAATCAAGTGGTTTATACCATATTTGACATCAAGACATCTATTTACATGGCTATAATTTTATTTTTTCAGGATCAAGATGAAGACTCAGGGTTGGGTGCTCACTCTGTTATGTGCTTCTCCCAGGATTCATTGGAGATCATTTGAGTATGCAGAAGATTCCAGTATAACCATGATATTGGCATTCTCACGGATGTATATTCTTTCACATAGATCCAATTTTTATTGGTCTGTGGCTATGTTTTTTCATATCGTAGCTCCACTGTGTATTATTTCATGTATAGGACCTGATTGAGTCTTGGAGGTATGGATCTGCGATGTATGTTTGGTGGCCATATCCTTAGTCAATGCTTTCATTGATCGATAGTTTATTGGTCGGTGACCATGCTTTGATTTAGTTTATTCTAAGAATAGGTATTCTTTCCTCTGGGATGATGCATATATACTATTTGATGTTTGTTTGCAACTTCTTCTAGAATCTCCTACTCCAGTACCCTTGCATTAAAATTTTTGTAAAGTGTTTTAGCCGTCAATTTTTTCTATGACCTCACACTTTAGGGGGCATATATTACACACCTTAATATCACACTTAGTGTCGTAAGTGTCGTATGCACCTTATCAAGTGTCGTATGCACCTTACTAAGTGTCGCATGCACTTTATCAAGTGTTGTATGCACCTTACTAAGTGCCACATACATTTTATCAAGTGTTTTATGCACCTTACTAAGTGTCACATGCACTTTATCAAGTGTCATATGAAACTTAGTAAGTGTCACATGCACTTTATTAAGTGTCACAACTTTATTACCATGTGAGAACATTTGTCATAATCCCTAGTCATTGTGGAGGATAAAAACTCATTATGAGAAGGTCGAAACAATTCTTTTTACCTTTATATTTTGACCATTTTTGAAGGTCAACACTCCCCTTCCCATGTATAGGGAGCATTGAACTATTGTCAACTCTCCCCTGCCCATGTATAGGGAGCGTTGTCAACGCCCTATGCTCAATGTTGAGGGAGTGTTGAAGCGGTTAGAGATAGTTATGGCTAGCACACCTTATTCTAAGGCTTAGTTATGAGAATATGAAGTCAAGGATTCAAGTCAATTCTCATGGCTCCATATTAGGTAAACTCAATCCCAACTTATGGAGCTAAATCCTCAACCATTTCCCAAAATACTTCATGGTGGTTAAGCCTCTAACTCCTATACAATGAGTGCATTCCAAGGTGAAAAGGGAGAAGAATCCATGAGAGCATCATAATTATGATCTTGAGACATTCAATATAAGGGATGGATAAGAGATATTGGATGAGCTGCTACAACGTCAATGTTGGACTATAAGTGCTTCACTATGGATTTCCATTAATACAAAACTTGGCTTATTCCCGTCATGTTTTGTATCATTGTCTCATGCATGTCTATTGATGTAAGATTCATCATATATAGATCTATTTTCACTTGAAAATCTAGTGTAGAGGAAGGTTGTTTCTCTTTGTTCTTTGTAGGTTTCTTTATTGTGCCTAGGATGTTGGTCAATAAGGTAAATGGCTAGAGAAACGAGGACAACTGACATAAGAAGGTAATTCCCCCATATATTTATTCCCATTTAATTATTTAAATAGGTCTAAAGGGAAGTTAGTGTCCATTTGTTTTCTTCTATCTTTGGATCAAAGAAGGGGTCTTGATCCAAAGGGGGGTTTCACTTATCCGTAGGGGGGACTTTACCATAACACCTTTTCTAGTATTTTCCTATTTTAATTTTTAAACACCCTTAATGAGTTCTTTGTCAAGGTCTCACATCTTAGATATCTCATCACCCTTCTTATTGATATATTCCTTTACTTCTTTTAAATTGTCTTGAACTCTATACATTGCCTCTGTTTTTGTATCCTTTATCCATTTATTTGAGAAGAGTTTTTCAATTTTTTCCCACATGGTTGAGAGTTTAGTATCTTTATCAAGGCTATCCCACCACTTGAAAGCTTCACCAATCAATAAAATTTCTACCATAATTCCTTGGGATTGATTTCATCTTTATCTTCATCTCCACTATACTTAGGCATTGCCATTGATGCTTAATTGAGGTCTAACCAAAACATTCAACTTTGAACTTCAATATATTAATAATACTGATCTAAAATAGTTATAATGAACAACTAGGGTGGATAGTCTCACCACCGAAACCAATATTCCAAAACCTCTAGGGTTTTCATTCCAAGAGACAAAGACACAAGAGCTCTCTCAATTTCATTTTAGAAAATAACAAATGCATAATGAGAGAGGGAACCCTCATTCTCCTTTTATTTCCTCATTGAACCTTTTTGGACCCTTTTACCCTTTTAATAAAGTAAATCAACTTTATAAACTTAAGTCACTTAAAACACCCTTTTAATTAATTACTCAATGTCACTTTTTAAAAAGTTACTTTTTCACTCCAATGACATTAAATAATTAATTAATCCCATTCTCCACCAATGTTGGTGCATGGTTGTAAGACCCTAGGTTTAATTTATTTTACCAACAAACCCTATAGACACCGTCCCTTTCAACATCAACTACATGCAAGTGAAGTCTCACCTGAGGCATCTATTGGGGATGGGAGGCTATCATCATATTCATTCCTACTTATCTATGCCGTGTTCTGTATTCTTTGTCCCTTTTCCCTTGATTAATTAGTAAACTTCAATTATGAAACATCATTGTGACACATATTTCAAAATAAACTATTCAATGTAACATTCATCTTTATTATGCATCAATCATATACTACACAGATCTAGATCTAGTTATGTATAAATATAACACCCATGGACAGTCACATAAAATAACATTCAGACAAAGAATTTTAAGGTGGTTCACCCAATCCTTGGGCTACGTCCACAATGATTGGCTTATTTATTATTCTTCATGTAATCATCTCAGGCTTACACACCATGCTTACAATAGATACATCATGATATACTTCTCAATCCTTCCTAAATGCTCTGCAGTGCAAGTGTCTCTTTGAAAACCCTTCCTAACCTCCATACATCGACTCTCTCTCACTCTCAGTTTATTCTCTCAACCTCAACCTATCATCAAATCAAATTTCAACACAATTTCAACCTCCTATTCTCTCAACATCAACAACCTATTCTACTCAATCCATTACCCTACTCGCTTATCCCCAAAAACCCTATGAAAAATAATGACAACTCATTGTTCATGCATGATTTTCCTATATTTGTACCTGCATGTTTATTTTACATTCCCGACTGTTGCTCTTCCTACTTTTTCATGCCTAAATGTTTTCCTTCATTCTTTTGCACATGCCATCAAAACTTACTTCTTCGAACTACCTATCCAACAAGCCCTCAACACTCACCTGTGGCTCACCCCAAGCCACTTAATCATGTTGAGTCATGCCCCTCCATTCTTCCTGAACTTTTGGAGGGTCTCCTTTGCTATCACGACTTATTTCTTAACCTATGCTTCTTGTTCCAAAATATGATCTACGACCCACGTAGTCAGGGTCATGAGTTTCTCCTTGTTGTCACATGCTGCTTGATTTACTGTGACCTGTGCAACTTCCAATTCCACTATTACCCTTAGTGCCTCATCCTGCAGCGGTACTCATGTTGAAATATTGTAATTGCAAAGAGTATTCTACTTATTATTATTTGAGTCATTTATTTATAGATCAAATCCCCTTTTGTGGATTGATCATGTCGGGCATTATAATTGACCAAATCCCATTTTGCGGATTGGTCAAATCCTAATTATATCTTGTAAATTAAGAAGTCAGCTCTAGGCCCAATTAAAGTGGTTTTAGACACCTAGAAGACAAGTTGGCCTTGCGCAGTGAAAAGACACCTTTTCAACAACTGCCAGTTTGTATAAATAAAGGAAGCCAACGCCTCATTTGATCACTCACTCAACTCACTCATCTAGTTCACAAGTTTGAAGGAAGCTGCAATTTCCAGTTGCTGGAAGAAGGAAGAGAGAGAGGCACATTTCTCAGTGTTGGATATTCTCTAGTGTTTGGTTTATTGTCTTGGCATTGTATTGACTATCTATATTAAGGAAGTTTTTGCTGGGTTTTATTCCCCATGAGGGTTTCCCAGGATAAATGCTATGTATCTTGTGATTGTGTTTCTCTCAGTGATCCTACCTATGCTATTGTTATCTAGTAAATTGAAAAGAAACCTAATAATAGCTCAAACCTTAACATGGTATTAGAGCTAAGCTGAAGCGAGCATATTTCACTGGATAAAGAAAAACGTCACTAATGTCGTACAAGAAAATTAGGGATTTTTGTTGGAGAGGAATTTTTGCCTAAAACCCATCTAGAAAAGTGCACCCTACCCTAGTGAAGCTTTTGGCATCTTGAGTGCACCTTTTCAGTGGATAGAACTCCTAGAAAGTGAAACCCTAGTTTTCATTGGTACCATAAAACTATAAAACCAGAAGTACCAGATGTACCAGAAAACCAGGAAACCATAACCAGTACTAGAAGTACCAGTACATAATTCTGCAAGCTTAGTTTCAAGGGGTAAAATTTGGATTTTCAGAAATCTGACTACACCATCTTACTCGCCTCAACGCAACACATCTAGCACCTGGATCAGAATTTCAAAATTTGAAGTTTGAAAAATTAGGGTTTCCTTATAAAACCCTAAGTTGCAGTTGCAGTTTCAGAATTAGTTGCAGTATCAATTGAGGTATCAACTACAATATCAGTTGCAGTCACCATTGAAATTTTAAAAAGGTAATTATTACCGCTGCTACCAGATGGTGCCACTGCCTACAAATGCTATCAGAGGTATCTACTCACATATGTTTAAATTGTTAATCTTTAAAGGGTATTTGCAGGATAAGGGATCTCTTGCCATATATCCAAAAGGATATCAAGATCCAACACATTCAGAGGAATAATGCAACCCAGGTTTGATTATTCTGATATGCATCTATTTGCTATGACATTATTTTGATCTAGGTTACATGTTGAAGCTATGAACATCATACTAACCTTTGGTCAAAATTAAAGTCAAGGTATTAGATGGATTAAAGTTTAGATCATAGAATTTATTCTCTAACCCAAATTTCTGTCAAGATAACATATTGTCTTAGTACAGAGGACAGGTTGAATAAATCACTTGTCATCTTGAGTGAAGGACACTTGGAAGAAAAGAAACACACACTCATTCTTGAGGACAAGACTCCAGGTTCCAGGTTTGATTAATTAAGTTGATAAGATTCAAAGTTGCACATGACAACTTGATAACCACCCTATTATAAGTAAACACTATAGTTGAGGTAGCAGTATTTGAAAAGAATTATGCTTTGTAGCATGTAAGCATATTGAGATAAATGCTTAATGTAATCATTTATCATATACAACTAACATCTCCTCTAGGATAAACTTCTTGTGTTGATTCCAGGTTACCTTGGATGAATGTTTGATCACAACACTAGAAGAGTGTTGATCTCATTTCATATTGTATTTCTTACTTTTGATCCTTGTTTCAGACAAGTCAAAAATGAAATCTCTAAAGGAGCTACTATGATGATTATTCAGGCTATTGTTTTATTTAATATTATCAAAATAATATTATTTTTTCTTGTTGTTTTGTTGACCTTGTTCCAGGTCACAGGTGATAACCTTGAGGAATCTATAGTGAAGGTTGCAAAAGGAAACATATTAGATGAGCCATGAAGAAGACTATGTACGTAACCATATACATTCATGTACCAAAGAAGATGAAGAAGAAGCTATCTTTTGAGATCGAGAGTATCTCATATGGAGATTGATTGTAATGAGAAGAAGGCTCCAAAGATGATTGAACATTAGAAAAAGAACTCATAGTAGACTTGTTCAAAGGATAATGAAGCCACCTTGACAAGAAACAAAATTCACTTGAAGTCTGACTCAACTTTTCATATTTAGACTTGGTATTCAACACCAAGTATACCCCATAAGAGATGATGAAGTCCTTGTAGAATCATAAGAAATCGAGAGTAAGACTGATCTAAAAAAGGATTAGATGAAGAGACAACTTCTAGGACTGGGAGACAGATGCCATGAGAAGACTAGATCGTAGCTTCAAAAATTTCTAGGAGATATGAAATCTCTCAGGAAGATTCCCTTATTTAAGTAACAAAGAAGGAATCTAGTCAGAAAGACTAGGATATGGATTCTTCCATGAGACTAGAAGAGAAGTCAATGTTGACTACCAATATTGATCTATAAAGATCAATCATGTTGTAGATGTACAAAGCTTGATGTGTGTCTAGAGGATTCTCCCAGAAAGAGGGAGAATACTACGGCGAGACACTTACTCCAGTAATTGAAGAAATAGTTCCAATATTTATGAAGACAACTAGAGCAACCATGATTCATATATAGTATGAAATGCAGGGGGAGAAATCCCGATATTTAAAATTGAGTGGTAGTTGGTGCATTATATTAGTTGGATCATGAGACATGATTACAATGAAAGATAGAGTTACCTCCATGAAAGAAGAAGATCTACCTTCAATATCAGTTATTGAGCCACTCTTAGTTTCCGATGAAGCTGTTTCCATGATAGAATAAGAGGAGTTACTCACAGATTTCATCAGCCACAGTGAGGACGAAGCAATCATTCTTAGCGTCAGAGAAACTGCAGGTGTAGAGTCCCAGTTCCAGAAGGAACAGTTGCAGAAAGAGGAGAGGACATACTCTTAGGAAGTGAGACAGATAGTGCTTTGCAGAGAGAACATAGAGATAGCACATGATTGTGTAGATTGAGTTGCAGTTGAGCAAGTGTACCAGGTTGGTACAATGTAATGAGAAAATTTTATTTGAAGATTGAAGATAGGAAGACTCATGTCTGCCGAGTGAAGGAAGCTCTGTACGTGTTGAAGCAAGATCCTAGAGCTTGGTATGGAAAAATTGATAGTTTCTTGATGAGCTTGGGCTTTACCAAAAGTAAAGTTGATTCTAACCTTTATCTAAAGGTTATGAATGATGAACCAATGATGTTACTACTATATGTAGATCATGTATTCTTGACAATATGAAGGAAAACACATCAAATATTGCAGAAGAAGCTCACTATAGAGTCCATTGAAAGACCCAATTCTTTATCTCTTAGGTCTTGAAGTTTGGCAGAGCCCATAGAAGATCTTCCTTAACCAAGGGAAGTATGCAATTGAAATACTGAAGATGTTTGATATGTTGGAGTGAAAATCCATGAACACACCCATGGAAACAAAGTTGAAGCTCCTGTTTGACATTTCGTCCGAATTGGTTGATGCTACACTGTACAGACAAATCATTTGATCTGACAAACACCAGGCCAAATATATGTTTTTTTGTGAACACCTTGAGTCAGTATCTGGTAGAACCTAGACGTGTTCACCTTGATGATGAAAAACATGTGATGAGATACCTTAAGGGTACATTGGATTTTGGTCTCAGTTATAATGGGGATCATGACTTCAGATTGTATGGATATACTGATTCAAATTGATTTGGAAGTGTTTCTGATAGAAATAACACTTCAAGATGTTGTTTCAGTATGAGGTCAACCGTGACTTCATGGAAGAGTAGGAAGCAATCAATTATTGCTCTTAGTACGACATATGAAGAATACATTGCTTCATGTTCCTCCAGTTTTGAAGCCATATGGATTCAGATGTTGTTGACAAATCTATTTAATCTGGAGATGGAAGCCACCGTGATTCTATGTGATAACCAAGTTGTATAAAGATGATGGAGAAACTTATGTTCCATGATGAGTCGAAGCACGTAGAGATCCGGTATCACTTCACTCATTATATGATGCAAAGAGGATCTATAAAACTCCAATGTGTTGGCACAAATGAATAGGTTACAGATGTGTTGACCAAGCCCCTGTCTCGTGTAAAGTTTGAGCACTTTTGAGACAAGCTTGGTATAGTCTGAAAGGATCTCCCTCAAAAGGGGGAGTGGTGCGGATGATACTATGGTATCTTGATCAGTAGTGGTAGCTCCGTTAGGATTTTATATCCTAGGGAATATTATGATTCTTGGGCAGACCCTTTGGGTCTGTCAGAGTACCACGTGGTATCTTCGTTAGGATTTCATATCCTAGGGAATCTTTTTGATTCCTGGGTAGGTCCTTTGTATCTTTTAGAGTACCACAAAATGTTGTTGTGATTCCAGTCTCATGCCGTGATGCCAACTTAGTGCTAAATATTTCCATCTTCGTGTCAATGTTGTGTTTCCAGCCTCGTGTTGTGATGCCAACCTAGTGATGAATATTTATAGCTTTGTGTTGATGTTGTTGTGTTTCAAGCCTCGTGCTATGATGCCAACCTAGTGTTGAATATTTACAACTTCGTGCTAATGTTGTTGTGTTGCTAGCCTCATGCTGTGATTCCAACCTAGTGCTAAATATTTCCATCTTCGTACTGATGTTGTTGTGTTTCCAGCCTCGTGTTGTGATGCTATCCTAGTGATGAATATTTCTAGCTTTGTGATGATGTTGTTGTGTTTCCCGTCTTGTGTTGTGATGCCAACCTAGTGCTAAATATTTCCAGCCTCGTGTTGATGTTGTTATGTTTCCATCCTCGTGCTGTGATGCCAGCTTCATGCTAAAGATTTCCAGCCTAGTGCTGATGTTGATAATGCTCCATCCTTTGTGCTATGATATTGTTTTTGTTGATGTTGTATTGGCCTTGTGTTGTTATTGATGATGATGATGTATTAGTGTTATACTAATCCATGTTGATGCAGATGATGATGATGCCACTTCCGCTTCTTACTAAAGATGATGATGATGATGCCACTTTAGCTTCTTACTGAAGATGACGATGATGATGTTATTTCAACTTTAACGCTGAAGATGATGATGTTACTTTATCCTCATACTAAATATGTTGATGATATCAATTTAGCCTCATGCTAAAGAAGATGATGATGTTACCTTAGCCTCATGTTGATGAGGATGATGATACTACTCCAACTCCATGCTGTGAACGATGATGATGAGAAAAAATTCCAATGATTTATAGATATGCCAGTTAGTGTTCCAGATGTTGTTGATGTTGCTTCCCTCTCTCTCTCTCTCTCCCGATGATGTCATAGAATACCATTCTTGTTAAGGGGGAGTGTTGAAATATTGTAGCTGCAAAGATTATTCTACTTATTATTATTTGAGTCATTTATTTATAGATCAAATCCCATTTTGTGGATTGACCATGTTGGGCATTGTAATTCACCAAATCCCCTTTTGCAGTTTGGTCAAACCCTAATTATACATGTAAATTAAGAAGTCAGACCCAGGTCCAATTAAAGTGGTTTTAGCCACCCAAAAGACAAGTCGGCCTTGCCCAGTGAAGAGACAACTTTTCAACACCTGCCAGTTTGTATAAATAAAGGAAGCCAATGCCTCATTTGATCACTCACTCAACTCACTCATCTAGTGCACAAATTTGAAGGAAGCTATAGTTTCCAGTTGCCAGAAGAAGGAAGATAGAGAGGTGCATTGCTCAGTGTTGGATATTCTCTAGTGTTTGGTTTATTGTCTTGGCATTGTATTGGCTATCTATATTAAGGAAGTTTTTGTTGGGTTTTCTTCCCCATGAGGGTTTCCCAGGATAAATGTTGTGTATCTTTTGATTTTTTTTTATCTCAGTGATCCTACCTATTCTATTGTTATCTAGTAAATTGAAAAGAAACCTAATAATAACTCAAATCTTAACAACTAATCGTTGATGGAGAATATTTTTTTGGTCCCTTATCTTTTCTATTTCATTGTATGACTTCCTTTGTGCCAGTTTTTCTATCATGCACTCAGCTGGTGGAAACATACTTATGTTCTCTGAAGCCTTCTGTGCCTTTTCCTATGCATCCCTTAATCTAGCTTCTACAACCTTCATCTCTGGATCCTTCATAATATGTTTCTGAATTTGCATGCTTTCCTCACATAGTTTCATGCATTCATCCTCCATACTCTTAATACTTTCTATTGAGGTCATGGTGGTTCTTTCTCTTTGTGCCTTTTCCTCAGGTGGTGTCCTTGGAATTGTGTGCGATTCTAATTCTTTGATCCTGGTGAAGAAGCATTTAATCACTTCCCTGATGTTTGAGACTTGTTCTTCAAGAGTGGCTTCTACCACCATCGACATTTCTGGAATATCCTTATAGAGTTTCTGGATGGAATGTTGTATTCTCTCTACCTACTGCTCAACCTCATCCTTCTCCTTCAATATTCTCTTGGCCTTTTCCTCAACCTCGCTCTTCTCCTTCAATATCCTGTCAACCTTTTCCTCAACTGCACTCTTCTCTTGTAAAGAAGTTGTATACTCTTGCTGAAGCTCTGTCTTTTTTGTCGCTACCTTTGCCAAATCCCTTGATGCTGACTCTACATGAAACCATATCTCTTGTGCAATACCAATGTGCAATCCTTGTAGTACTATTGTGGGAATGTATGAAACGATTAAGTCCAGGTGACTTAATTGTTGTACCTTCTCCTACATATCGGTGTTGGGAAATCAATCACATTTGGTTATATTTTCAACACTCTGCGCCCTGTTACCATCTTTGGAAAGTAATACGTGGTATCCCCTGCCTCCCCAGTAGGGCCTATTGATGTTCCTTCATCGGATCTGCACTCTGGTGTTATCCTTGCTAGTCCCAAGAGTTTTTGAAATGTTGTGAACTGGTCCTACACCTGCTAGATCATTTCTTCTTGTTTTCGCGATGCTTTCTCAATTTCTTCATCTGTGACATCCCTCACTTGATAGCCAGTTCTATTGATGTCATCATCTGTGAGAGTATAGTTAGATGATACTTTGTGAGATTTCATATTCTTGCGTGCAACTATTCTTGGAACCTTACCCTTGTCTTTCCTTCTATCTCCGATTGTTTCCTACATGTCTTCCATGTCTCTTCCCTTTTCATTACTTTGTCCATTACCATGTCCATTACCCTATTCATCTACGTCGTTGCCATGGTGTTTTTTCTCTGTTCTTTTCGTGGGAACCTTCCAATTTGGATCCCAATCTTACATGATCAAGTGGATATATTCTTCGATCTTGTATTTTTTCTAGACCCATTCCTCTCTTCGGTCCTAATTTGCTTGTATATAGATATGGTGCCAGTCTTCTCTGAATCGTGCAATCAGGGTATACACCTCTGCCAATTGTGGTGAAATGCGTGGTGTATTACTGATGCACTTCTTAATTCTTTAACCATACATAAAGAACTCCATGTTAGTGCTGATCTATCTTTTTTTTTAGGTGTGTACCAGAAGTTATGATACTTAGCTGCCAAGCATGACTTGCCTCTGAGACCCAAGAATTGTGTATCTTATGGCTCTTCCCACACTACGAACACAATCAAAATTAGCTTCCATGGATAATGGAATTCCATGCCTCTATCCTATGCTTTTGCACAGTCGATGAGGAATTGGTTCAATAAGAAAGGAGCCCAACTCATCGAGACCCCTTCAACACACTTCTTAGCTGTAGCTATCGCTCCCATTGGCACTTGGTATTTTTTTCATTTCCTCAGTAACTTGCACGCTAATGCCTATGTTTTAATTTTTATTGTTGTGTCACATATGCTTGGCACATCTAACCCGCGCGCCCCTCTGACTATGTGAAATTTCTCTCGCATTGACTCTGACAGAGTCCTGTAAGTTTTCTTGTCTACAAACAATGAGGTTGGATCTTGTCCCTGCAATGGTAATCCCGTGATCCTTTCAATTAGGTTTGTATCTATAGATATTAGCATGTCTAGCCACAAATAACCTCCATGCACACAGGTTAAGAGAAGCTTAACACATGCATTCACCTCATTTCTCTTGTTGAGATGTGGGATGTTGAACATAATTAGTATGTCTTCTTTCTCCAATCCTCCGGCCCATACCTTTGGAATTGATATGCTATGGTTCATTGTTGGATATATCCTCAGTTCCAAGTACTAGTGTGGTGAAAGTTCAAGGAACTTCACTGTGTCTGTGATATCATGGTCTACATATTTGAGCTGCGACACCCTCCCTAACATGTATTCATCCATGATGACCCCATCTGGGATGTCGGGCATCACCAATTCATAGTTGGAAGTCTTTTGCAATGTCACTAGTGGGGCATCAACCTTCCTTGCCGGATTTAGTCTCAAGGTAACCTCTACTTCAACGATGATGCTCCCAGAGTCTCCTCAACCTCTAGTTCTATTGTTTGCACTCTTGTTTGGGATATCTTTGGTATGAGAGCTATTTCTTTTGGTGGTGCCACTTCTGTAAACTGGTTACCAAAAAAAACTACTTCGACTCCGGGTTTTTTCTCAGCTCTGTAATACAATTCTCGGCTCTCTTTTACTCGCATGCAAATCTAAGTAACAATGACCAATGCATGTCGACCCTCCATGACTTTTGTACCCCTTATCCAGTTGTCCATGTCCATTTTCACTTGAATTAACTGTCTCATCCATGAATGGTGTGATGAATGCTTGATTTAATGCTGCTTTATACCATATCTTCCATTGGATTTTTACCTTGTACAACTAGTCTGTCACGATCCCCAATGACTGTTTCCATTTATTATTATGCGTCATCTTTATGACTTTTCATTAACATTCTTTAACCGTCATTTACACACTTTTAATTTATTTAACGATCATTACGGTCATATTCTGTGTGTTGCTTCTATTCATACCTAAATTTCTCTGCATTTTTTCTTTCATCTATGCAACACTTACTTTTTCTGCACCCTTACTCTCATTGTAACTTCATTTGTTTTCCTGTTTTTCCTTCATTTTTCTTTTCTCTTTTCCCCCTTTTTCTTCTTTTTCCTTTTTCTACTTTTTCTTAATTTTTCTTTTTCTTTTCCCTGTTATATTTTCAATGAGCTATGGCTCATGTATATTCTTTAAATTTTCTATTTAACTATAACTTGAACCATAACTACTACAACAAACCAAGATCACAAGAAGAATAACCATGCAAAAGAACAAAAGAAGTATCTTGGGAAACCCTTCTCAACAAGGGAAGAAAACCCAGGCAATCCTTTGATATATCCCTCAAGAGAAATACTTCCCACACCATCACCAATCCTAGCACACAATAGGGTGCTACAATTCTCATAATTTCAGACCACAACTTCTGAAATCATGAGATGACACAATGACAAGTGTGTTTCCTCAATGGGGATTCACCTTTATTTATATAAGACTTGTCACATCAAATGATGTGTCTATTGGCACAATAGGTCTGACCTCAATAACTCAAAATATAATTAATAATTATCATATTAATTATATTTTACATTAATTATTAATCACATTAAGGTAGGGCCGACCTGTACCCTTTACATTACAATTAGGGTTACAAGCAGGTCTGGCTCTTGAACAATATAGCAAGGGATCTTGTACACCTACTAGTTCTCATCCACTAGAGGCACATCCATAGGGATTTCCATATCTCTGGCTCACTGCATTACACAGAAGAACCGGATCTTCACACGTTCACTTGTGCTCATTCACATGCACGTCCACTCTACATATCTTCTTTCCCACTGCCTCACACAGGAGAATCATCTGGAGTTTCTCGTCAACTCTGATGCACAGAGGAGGCCAATACATCATCTTCATTTCTGTTCACATGATGATGCACCCAACACTTTGGGATTTCACATGTTCACCTTGTGCTCAACCACAGGTACGTCTAACTCAACAGATCGCCTTTCCCACTGGATAATCATCTGGAGTTCTTCTCAACTCTCTGAATGGAGGAGTTCATCTCTACATTCCATCGCTGTCTCAGGTAGGAACCACATACCCTTCTTGGGGGATTTCTCTCAGGTTTGTAAGCTGGAGAAAGACTCACATAGCTACAATGATCCACATCTCACAAGTTTGTAATATGGAGAATGTCTCACATATCTGCAATCATCAACACTCCCTCTCAGCTAGGGAGGCATTCTTCATCATGCCAAGTCTCACACGAATGTATTTTGAATTTTTTCTTGGATGGAGTCATCAATACTCCCTCTCAACTAGGAAGGCATTCTTCACCAAATTTGTTTGGTGAAGATGTCTACAACTTGCTCATGTGTAGGAAGGTACTGGATGTGTACTATTTTCCTCTGCATCATGTCTCTGATATAATGATATTTTATCTCAATGTGTTTCTATCTATCATCAAACAATGGGTTATCAAAGAGATTTACACACAACTCTGGTTATCATCATAAGTTCCATCTCATGATCAAGTAAATATTTCAGAAGCTTGTGAAGCCATATTGCTTCGCACACTCGATGCTGCATACTCTGCTTCTATGGTATTCAGGGACACAGAGTTTTGTTTCCTTCTGCATCAGGAAACCATGGAAAAATTCACGGTAAGACAACAACCAGATGTGCTCTTATGGTCCACTGTAATCTCGACTCAATCTGTATAGGTATATCCCTGCAAACTCAAGTCTACATTAGAGACATGTCACATGACATATCTAACTGTGCCTCGTAGATATCTCAATACATGTTTCGCTGGTGTCCAACGAGTTTGTCTCGGTTGAATCATATAATGACTAAGTTCATTCATTGCATAGCATGAATCAAGTTTGGTGTTAACCATATACATCAGTGATCCAATCAATTTTGGATCAATCTCATCAGAATCATCTTTATTCATTTTATTCAAATCCATCACGGTGGATTTTCATTTTGTCATACTGAACTTCTTTAATATTCCCACTATATATTTTCCTTGACTCTGGAAAATATCATCGGTCCCACTACTTATTGTTCGAAGAAGTAGTGCATCATACTTATATCCTTCATCTCGAAATCAGAAGTCAAAGATTACTTATATCCAACAACAAGGATTTTTGAATAAGTTATCAAAAATCAGGCTCTTGTCAGCAACACTGTACAAATATAGGTGTTGGTGCGAATTTGGTGAGACAAGGGTTCTTCTCAGGTTACCAACAAAAGGCACCGTGTAGTCTAGAGCATTGACATTTTCATCCCCTCCGAAGAGAAGAAGTGTCACCTGGAGTGCTGCTGAGACAAATAGATAAGGAAGGGTAGGGAGAAGACTAAGGAAGATCCATAGAGCGTTCAGAACTCATCCTTGTTCTTGTGCAATCAACATTATCAGATAGGAACCATCTAAATGCAAGAACCAAACCTACTTACAGTATGAACAATGATTAACCATAGAACCATTAGACAGAAATCATAAATCATAAAGGAATAATGCAATGCATAAGTAGCATACAAAGACACATCATATTTGAAATTTTGGTTCTTCATATTAGCTTTCGGATATTTCCTTTATTACAGATTCAGGACTACATAGAGATCTTCAGTACCGACTCTGGGTTGTCTCTTACATCGAGTTTCACTAGCTAATCCCAAAACCTTGGATTGCTAATAAACATAACAACATCCTAATATATTGACTCTACCTCGAGGACCAACCTCCTTACATCTATGTTTAGTCCCATGTATAGCTGGGTTATGTCTTTCTGTTCAACTTGTTCACTTTCTTGTTCTGTTGCAACTGTTTGTTGCTTAGCTAGTTTTGTGCTAGCTCCCACAATTGTTTTATGTTATTCTTTTCTTTCAAATTCTGATGAAGTTTGCGCAACTCATTCTTAATCAAAACTTGCACAATTCTTTCCCAAAAATGAAGGGCTCAACAGACTCCAACCACAATCCTTGACTCGTCCTCGAGTCATGCACTTGGTTCTTTCACATTCTCCAGGAGCAACTGTTGTTTTCCCTTGTCCGAATTTTCTTCTTCTTTGAGCTCTTCTATTTGTGCCTTTTCTTCCTTCACCTCTTCAAATGAAGGGCCCAATTT
>ML827364.1:43355-61710 GCA_009831015.1 Picea engelmannii | reverse complement strand
TGAAGCTCTTGTACATGATGAAGTCAATCCAAGTGAACTTTGACATAGAAGGTATGCTCATCTTAACTATCAAGCATTACCTTTCCTCGAGAAAATGGTTGAAGGAATACCAGAACTACAATCTACACATGAAGGAATTTGCAAAGGATGTGCACTTGGTAAAAATGTTAAGAAGCCATTATCAAGTAGCAATAATAGATCTAAGGAAATCCTAGATCTAATACATTCAGATGTTTGCGGTCCGATGCCAATCAAATCTCTAGGAGGTTCTCTTTATTATGTAACCTCCATAGATGATTACTCAAGAAAGACTTGGTTATATCTCTTGAAGACAAAGGACGAAGTTTTCAACAAGTTTCAAGAATTCAAAGCAGAAATAGAAAACCTCACAAGCAAGAAAATCAAGACTTTGAGAACAGATAATGGAGGAGAATACACATCCAAGGAATTTGTTGCCTTTTGCATATCAGCAGGGATTAGGAGGGAGCTAACCGTTCCTCATAATCCTCAACAAAATGGTGTAGCAGAAAGGAAGAATAGATCCATTGAGGAAACCGTGAAGGCATTTATGAATGATCAAGGTTTATCCATGTATTTATGGGGACAAGCAACCATGACAACAATATATGTTCAGAATAGAAGTCCCCATCGCATATTGAAGGATATGACTTCAGAAGAAGCCTTCTCGGGAAAGAAACACAATGTGGAACACTTAAGAATCTTCGGGTGCCCTGTTTACATTCATATCCCCAAGGATAAAAGGAAGAAACTAGAACCCTCAAGAAAGAAGGGCATATTTGCAGTGAATCATCCAAAGCCTACAAAATCTATATTCCAGAACAACATAAGATTGAAGTTAGCAGAGACGTAACCTTCAATGAGAAGATGGCTTTCAAGAAATCTATAGAAGAATCCATGGAAGAAGAAGAATATGAAGAGCCTAAAGAAGAAAGCACCTATCTTCCAGAAAGTCAGAATGAAGAACCAAAACAACTTGATCATCCGATGCAACCATGTGAACCCATTGAATCAGCCATTGTACCCAAAACCAGAAAACGTCCAGCTTGGCTTGAAGCTACTCTACAAGAAGCAGAATGACTCAAAGCTCCAAGTGGCACCTTCAGAGAAAGAAAAAAGCCCAAAAGATTCTCCAGCTATGCAGCATGTATGACAAAACTTATAAATGAAGAACCCACCACATTTGAAGAAGCAACTCAGAAGAAACAGTGGAAAGAAGCCATGACAGAAGAATACCAATCTATCATGGAAAATGACGTGTGCGAAATCATTCCTAGACCCAAGGAAAAATCAGTGGTAACTTCAAAATGGGTCTATAAGATCAAACATGCAGCAGACGGAAGTGTGGACAAATACAAGGCAAGGTTCGTAGCTAGAGGGTTCTCCCAGAAGGAGGGAGAAGATTATGACGAAACCTTTGCTCCTGTTACCAGATATACTTCTATTAGAGCCATTATGTCTCTTGCTACTTCCATGGGATGAAGTCTACATCAGATGGATGTAAAGACAGCTTTTCTCAATGGAGCAATTGAAGAAGAAGTATACATTGAACAACCTCAAGGTTTTGAAGTACATTCCAAAGACACTCATGTTTGCAGATTAAAGAAAGCCCTGTATGGACTCAATCAAGCTCCAAGAGCTTGGTATGCCAGAATAGACAGTTACTTAATAAGACTTGGTTTCTCTAAGAGTCGTGCAAATCCAAATCACTACTACAAGGTTGTGAACAATGCACTTGTGATTCTACTGCTATATGTCGACGACTTATTCTTGACAGGTGCAGAGTCTCTCATCACCCAGTGTAAGAAGGAATTAGCTTCTGAGTTCGATATGAAAGATCTTGGTCTCATGCACTATTACTTGGGACTAAAAGTATGGCAGAAGCGTGGTGAAATCTTCCTTGGACAAGGAAAGTATGCAGTGAAGATTCTTCAGAAATTTGGAATGATGGATTGCAAATCCATGGCCACTCTTATGACCACAGATATAAGATAAGTAAGAGACTCAGATTCTGATCCAGTAGACCCGTCCCTATATCGGCAATTGATTGGGTCGTTGATGTATCTAGTGAATACTCGACCAGATATCTACTTTGTTGTAAACACTTTAAGCCAGCTCCAGGTGGAACCCAGACATGAGCACTGGATAGTTGCAAAGCATGTTCTAAGATATATTTGTGGGACGCTAAACTATGGTGTAAGATACACCTCATCCAGTGATATACAACTTCATGGATTCACAGATTTAGATTGGGCAAGGAGTGCAGAAGATCGAAGAAGTACTTCAAGGATGTGTTTCAGTTTGGGCTCTGCTATGATATCATGGGCCAGCAGGAAACAGAAGTCCGTTGCACTCAGCACAGCAGAAGCAGAATATATCGCAGCATGTGAGGCATGTACCAAGGCAGTATGGTTGAGGTAGTTGATTTCTGGATTATTTGATCAGGTTCCAAATTTGACTGTAATATACTGTGACAATCAAAGTTGTATAAGGCTCTCAAAACACCCAGTGTTTCATGACCGATCGAAACATATTGAGATCAAATACTACTTTATTCGTGATAAAGTCCAGGAAGGAGAAGTGAAACTCCAGTATATCTCCACAGATGAGCAGGTAGCAGATATTTTGACAAAGCCTTTGTCCAGGATAAAGTTTGCGTACTTAAGGGACAAGATGGGGCTCGTGGAGATAACTCCCTTAGATGAAAGGGAAGAGATGGCTCCCTAAGTTGGGAGGGAGCACTGATATATATTATTGATTCATGGGAAGTCATTTTCCAGTTTGGAAAATGGTCCAGGTTGGGTAGTTCCTTTCCAGTCCGGAAAGTTGTTCGAGATTTCTGACAGACAGGCATTTTCCAGTTCGGAAAATGGTCCAAATCGGACAGTCATTTTCGTAATGAAAATGGTCCAATAAATTGTTGATGTAACATAGACAGTGATTCCCCTTGTGGCCAGTGTGGGGGAATGGTCTAGGACAATCATTCTTCTTGGCAGTCACTCTGAGTAGTGGTCAAGTAGAATGGTTTGCCTCATCAGACAGTCATTATTTCGAAGTTCACACTTGTGAGCAGTTTCGAAGAATGGTATGTTTTAGAGGTTGGTGCAAGACAGTCATTTCCTTAGGAAATGGTCCGGGCAGTGATTCCCTACGGCAGACTCATTCTCTCTAGGTTGCACTATGATTAGTGCCGGAGGAATGGTCCAGGTTCAGCAATCAGGGACAGGCATTCCCTAGGGCAGACTCATTCTCTCCAGGTTGCACTATGATTAGTGTCGGAGGAATGGCCCAATTAGATGAATGGTCCAAGCTCAGAAATCAGGGACAAATATTCTTCTATGCTTGGGAAGAATAGTCTAGATAGCCCATGGCTAATATTTTACTTTCTGAGGGCAGATGTTCTTCCAGATCTCACAGATGTGAGTGGAAGAATGGCCCAGATGACTCAGTTTGTATCATGATATTGTTTATGCAAATGATATGATTAGTGTATGTCTATGGATAGTAGTTGTATACTACTATGAATAGACACAGTTGTGTTCTATTGGATGGCATTGTTCTAATTGCCATGGAGACTATCCAGTTGGATAGTGATGATGGTGCTCATGATTTGTTCATGAGATAGCTTGTGTGGCTATGATGATGTTATCGGGTGAATGGTATGTTTGTGCTCAAGACCATTGCCTTTAATACCTCCCTAGCTAGGAGGGAATGTTGATATTATGGTAGTTGCAGGAGGTATTAACCTCCACTTGTAACCTTTGACAAGACTAGAATATTCTAGGAAGCAAGAGAAACCCTAAAGCTTTGGATAATAACCCTGGAAGACAAGTCGGCTTAATAGAATAATTAATATTGAGTTATTAGCCCCCAGGAAGAAAAGTCGGCCCAGTCAATTAAGATGGAGCAGTATAAATAGAGGGCGCTAGAGCTCATTTGTCATTCACTCACAACTGCACAAGACCAGTGGTGCGCAAGTTTGGAGAGGAGTTGCAGCTGCTGCAACTAGCATTTCGGTTTTTGGCTTGGACTTTATGCTTGGTCTTTGGTTATCTTTGCTTGGTGCGCTAGGCTTGGTTGGCTATTGATCTGCTACCGGAATTATTCTCTCTGTCAAGGTTAAGGTGCTCGGGGGTGGCCTTTATGCCTATGGTTGGGTGACAATATTGCTATATTGTCTATGGTTAAACGAGCACGCCCACTTTTCTAACGCCCCAAACCAGACCACTATTTCGGGGCATATCTTCAGATCATAGATAGGTGCATTTTCAATCCATGTTACAGAAGACTGCACTTATCTCTGGGCTAAGACATCCCTTGGGTCAGTTACGAGTGTGCATGACCAGTTTCAGATAGAGATTGATCATTCTGTAGACCAGGACTTTCAGATTTGTAGACTATTCTCTGTAGAGGCTCAGATGAGGGACCATTCTATCTTTCAGTGTCTAGTCTACAATGTGATCAAGGGCAGGTCGCATTGTCCTGTTAGAAACTGACATAACTGACTCAACTTTTATTGAGTATTTAGACTAAAAGTGCATTGCTTTTCGTGTGGGAAATCACTCCACCACTCTAAATAATAGATGCTTAAGGCTCAAGCTTCTAGATCTAGACAATTTAGATCGCTTCGTTTTTCCACCCTATTAGGGAGAATCTGGACAGGAAGAGCAAAGTTGATCAAACTAGAGAAGCCCAGAGGGCAGTTGAGCATTGTACCAGACATCAGTTGGACTCCAGGACCTTTATACCTAATCAGCGGGAGAGCCTAATGGAGGGTCTTAAAACAGAATGGTCTAGTTTGCTACCCTTGGGACAATGTATAGCTAGCTCAGTCCTCTTTGTTTGGCCTTGCATGTTAGGACACGCATTACTTCAGCCTCTCCATGTAGGCATTTCACAGAGCACGACAGTGACATGCCTGTCAGCTCTTTGATTAGAACTTTGATCCTACACATCAAGCATTTGGGCGTCACTACGCTTCCCCCTTACACCTAGCAAAATGGGATTCTGTCTCCCAAGAATTTTGGCACTTGAGGCTCTTGAATTTGGGATGGCCTTTTGATCTCTCTGACTTTATTGGTTCCTTGAGAGTTGGTCACAAGATTAGTAAGGAGGTAGAGGGTACTTATTCCCTTCTGCCTTTCTAGTTAGATATGTTGTAACTTTCTCAAACCCATTGGCTAGTTTTAGCCACTAATAGACTGTCTATCTATTAACAATATTTGTTGTTCAGTTTTAAGAGAAAAAAATTGTTTCTCCTTCACAAGTCATGCTTTGTACACAATATTGGTGGAGAAACATCCAAACCTCATTTTTTAAGATACTAATAGTCTTCAATTAGAATGATATTATATAAGCCTAGAGCAAAATAATAACCCATGCAAGATCCAAATGACTGCAGCTCCTAAAAGATATCTTGATACAAAACATGTGAAGTCTAAATAGAATTGCATTCCCAGAGTTTGGTCAGCAGAAAATCCCACAAAAGTAATTGTCCCTCTTCATAAATTTCCAAGCTCAAATAAATGACCACAACATTTTGCGATGTCATTTGAATACAGCAAATGATTTTCCTTGAATTTTTTATGCTGAGGCTTTAAATCCTCTTCAATACTACTGTATTCAATGATTTGACTAATAAATTGATACACGTGACTAGTATAATACAAAATTAACAGAATAAATGCCTACTCCATCAGGACAAAGCACGCTCTAATTCTCTTCACATCTACATGTGTTCTATATGCATGTCATTTCAAATAATTACCCCAAAGCACCCAGGATAAGTTAGTCAAAAGAATTAATCATAAAAATATTTTCCTAATCATCCAGCATTTTGGAATAGGGAACCCATTCGGATTCTGACCTAACAACCATTACTGATTTTTAGGTTTACCGGTTCAAGAGTATCTATAGTTTTCCTAAATATGGCTTTTCTTGCTAAGAACTGCAATAAGATCAAGGACATCGCAGGTGCAATATTGTTAGACTTTCCCCAATCGGATTTCTAGCTGGATTTCGATGGATCCAGCTAGAGATCCAAAATGTTGACAATCAAAATGACGACTGTGGACATTCTGAGCGATTATATTAACCACTCTCACCACAGAAACCTAAAATCAATAACATCCAACATTTATAGGGGGGAAGTCTAACAATATTGCACCTGCGATGACCTTGATCTTATTGCAGTTCTTAGCAAGAAAAGCCATATTTAGGAAAACTATAGATACTCTTAAAGTTGATCCCAAAGCAGCCATTCTAGCTCTCCTTGCTTATGTAGAAAGGGGAACTGCTGGATACATGTGCATATTCCGTCCAGTAGTAGGTGAACATGGAGAACCTGTCACTACTGAGTCATTCCTGATCCGCGATTGATTTGCAAGGTTTCATAGTGGTATCTCTTCAAATAACATACGAGGTATCGAGTGATAACTGGGTGATGTAGAATCTTGTCACTTGTTTGACTGCAGTTTGGTTCCTTGATGTGGCATTCATGATGTACATCTTTATTGATTTATAATGAAATATGTGATGTATTTATTAAAAAAATACAATAACCTTGATCCCCTTGATGCCAAATAAACTATAATAAACTTTAACCCCTTCAGGTAACAGAGGTTCAAGCTCCACACAAGACAATGAGACTGCTATGATTTGGAGAGAAACCCAGGTCATTGAGACTGTTATGAGAGAGATCATAAGCAGTTAGACCATGATGATCAAAGCTAAACCAACATGAGCATGTAAGAAGCATGGTTTTACAGTAAATCAAAACTAGGACCTATGTTAAGCACTCTTGTGAACCAGCCCTATAATACTTTGAAATCATTACGGAAATCCCCCCAATGGGCCATTCTATCTGTTTAGGTTCTCTGATACTGCATAAGAGGCAATGATATATACTACAATGTTTTTGTGATTCTAGTGATTGCACTCGGAGAAGTGAGGTGCAATCTACAGTCCAAGTCAGGGTCGGGGTGATCTATCAAAGGTGATCATCAACTCTTCACATGTGTGTGCGTTGAATCCAAACAGTGAATTGGGTAAATTGAATAACACTGGGTCTAACACTTCACATGTATGTGTTGAATCCAGATAGCGCACTTGGTGCATTGAATAACACTAGTACAAACCCATCTAAAGTCAGCTCTGATATGCACCTAGAAGGTTGCAAAGCTTCTTGACTGTCGAGTTGTGATCTAGTGGTCACGACAGGGTGTCGCCACAATAATGACCCAAGTTCAAAACTCGGTTAGCATTAAGCCAGTGGATTGAGTTTGAAATCACCACATTAAAGAGGGTTTATCCCAATAATGCAGACTTGGGATTCATAAGTCCCGGATCAAACAAAAAGCATTCATAGTTCTCAACGGATCAAACAAAAAGCAAAGCTTCAAGTTGACCCAAATGTCCTTCCGTACCAAATATTGGGATTCAAGATATACAACCTCCAGTACCAAATATTGGAATTGGATACCTTGGATACCCAAATGACCTTCAGTACCAAAATGCAACCTCCTGTATCAAATATTGGAATTAGAGATATCCAACCTCGAGATGCATATCAGACCACGGTTTAGATGGATCTGAGATGGGTTAATTAAGCGATGACAAACAGGAAAACGAGAAAGGTGGTGTATGTTTTAACCAAAGAGATGAATTATGAGACCCACCTCAGATAGAGCTGCGAGGAGAAGAATGCGATTGGAGAGGGATTTGGAACCAGGCAGCTTCACAGTCCCATTGATCTCCCTGATGGGCTGCAACACAATTCGATCCACTTGGGGAGAAGCCTTCTCCGGGGCAGTTGCTGTTGAACATCTCGCCATACCAACTTTGCCTCTCCTCGGCCTCTCTGAAACAAAAAGCCCCGCAGGACTCCTGGCTTTCAAGCCCAGAACTCCCCTTGGAAAACCCATCATGGCTGTTGGGCTCTGTACTTCCCTTGTCATGTAGTCTGAGATGCCCACATTACTGCAAATGTGGACTAGAGCATATGTCTGGCTAGCAGAAGCCATGGCCGCACCAGGAATTTTTGCACTTACAGAATAATAGTCCTCGCCGTATTTTGAAGACCACTGAGTTTGAATCAATGCGTTCTATGGAGTCTTAACATTGTGGACAAATGTGAACAGTTACACAGTGCTCAGAATGTGAAATGGTGGTGGGTGGAGACAATGAGGGGAGTAGCTTGAGGGCAAAGCACATAATACACGTGGGGTAGCTTCCTGTCATGGGGAGAAATAAGGAAGGTGGAGCTGGGTAGGAATTTTAAGGTTTCGTCCAATCTGTGAACTTTCTTGCTCTGAATTTTAGTTGACCACCGGGTATATCTCCTTTCTTTTACAGGGGATTAGATAAACAATATGCATATTAATTAATGCAGAACGAAATGTTAGGACGGTTTCTAACCATGAGAGTAAGGGTTCTTCTTCCCGTACAACGTAGCTTGGTTATCACTTAGTGTCGGTTTACATGGTTGATTAGGTGCTTTTGACCTTCATTAAGTTCAATTGTCTCATGACATCCTTGTTCTTCGAAGATGTACACGGTATCATCATTTTTCCTTGCACATATTTTTTCATTTGAACCTCCTTTCCTTGTAATTGTAATTGTTGTGTTTAGGTCCAGTGAGACAGCTCAGACGGTAAGCGTATCTTTCTCCAAGAGATGGGAGGAGGTCTTGTGGTCGAACCATGTTGAGTCTCCGGGATGGATTTTGTAATGCTGCTCTGTAAACACTTTATATACTGATGAATATAAACGAGAAACTTTCCCGTTGAAAAAAAAATTGTTGTGTTTAGGTTATTGGCTTTACGATATATAAATTTAAATGTATTGGCTGCCACTATAACTCAAGAGTATATCTAACAATTTTATGATTTGGATTAAGGATGAGATCAAGTCTACTCATTACCACTATAACTCAAGAGTATATCTAATAGTGATAACTTAAAAATATATCCAACAACTGTTTGATCTGGGCTATAACTCAAGAGTATATCCAACAGCCATTATAACTCAAGAGTATATCCAACATCTATTTGATTTGGGCTAAGCCTGAGATAAAGCCCACTGACTGTCACTATAACTCAAGAGTATATCCAACAGCCCGCAAGCTAGATATACCAATAACTTGTGTCTTAGCAAAGATCGAGGTGTCTCAAAGCCCATCGAAGTGGACCTCTATCCCAAGGGTCATCTACCCTTCTAGATTTATCACTACGAGTCAACATGTCCACTTTGAGGGAATTAAACCAGGGTAGGGAGGATAACAAACATGTTACTCAACCACCCGAGCTGTGAACCTGGAATTCTTGGGTGAAAAAATGATTATTGGGTAATATTACAGAATAAAGGATAATTTTGATTAACTCTTATATTATAATTAATTTCTTCCAACCAATCTTCAGTGTTTTTAAACTTGGCAATAACTTTTTCGTATAACCTTATCATAATATTTTTTAATTTAAAATGAACTTTTAGCTCTTCTAATCTCTTCAAAGGTTAGTTTTGGGCACTATGTCAAAAGCTTTTTTTTAAGTCAAGGAAACAACACATGAAATTGGTTTTATTATAGTGACACTCCTTTGCAATCATCCCAAGTGTAACAAGGTGGTTCACAATTAAACGATAGCTCCTAAATACGCCATGGCTTTTAGTTATTTCTTTGTGGCTTTCTAACTATGCGATGATCTTCTTTTCCAAAGGCTAGTCTTGGACATTATGTCAAACGCTTTTTTAAAGTCAAGTAAACAACATAGGAAATTGGTTTTATTGTCATGACACTCCTCCGCAATAATCCTAAGCGTAACAAGATGGTTCAGAATTAAATGGTAGCTCCTAAATCCGGTTTGGCCTTTAGTTATTTTTTCGTGGCTTTCCAACTATAGGTTGATCTTCTTTTCCAAAGGTTAATTTGAGCACTATGTCAAAAGTTTTTCTAAAGTCAACGAAACAACACAAGAAATTGGTTTTATTATTATGACACTCATCCACAATAATCCTAAGTGTAACAAGATCGTTCACATTTAAATGATAACTCCTAAATCCAACCTGAACTTTAGTTTTTTTCAATAACTTTCTAACTATACGTTGATTTTTTTTCCAAAATAATTTTATAACTTAATTAAAAAATAATTAATCATAATAATTTTATCTAACAAATTATATATATAATATAACACTATTAGGATATGTTAACATACCATAGATAACAATTACACGTAGGAGATTACATAGATAACTATTACAAATTGGAGAGGGTCCACACGTGCAAAAAAAGCCCACTCCAAATGATATCAAAATGGTTAATAATTTAAAAATATAAAAATACCAAAGGGCTTGACTTCTTGATAGGTGAAGAGGGGGCATCCAATATGGTGGTAGGTATGGCAACACTTCAAAGTGGGGTGGGGTTGTTGGTAGGAGTGTTGTATGACTCACTCACCAACCCCTCCTACTCAATTTGTTTCGAACTACCTTTGATTTGACTTCAAGCTTTCAGGTCAAGACAGGCCACTAGACAATAACATTCAAAAAGGATATGGATGAGAACAAGGGAAGGCGTGTTCTATTTCATTTGAGGTTGGATAAATCATTTAAAGTTTATTGGAATTTAGTGTAAACTTAACAAATTGTTTCCATTGAAATGGTTAAATTTCAATTTAAAATTGATTAGAAAAAAGAAATCAAATAAGGTGTAATTGGTTGGTATTTTATTTTACTTTTATTTAATTTTATGGATTAAAAAAAACAATTTTTTCATTAATATATATGCAATTGTATTTTTTTCTATGATATTCAAATTTTGTTATACCTTGATGTTCTACTTATAAATTGTGTGTGTTGGTATGTAATTCTAAGTTTTTCTAATTACAATTATAAGTTATATTGTTGCATTGGCATATTTTTATGATTGGGATTTTGTTGTATAAATATTTTTCTTCTAAATTTTGTGTGTGTTAATATTGTATTTGGGTGTGTATGTTGTTAATAATTTCTGAAACAAAATAATTTTGTGACAATGATGTTTTATAAGGTATTACTCATACTAAAATCTTTTTTAATCTAAAAGTTGGCTTTGAGGTGTAATTAGTTGGTATGATAGCATCCTCTTTCACTTTGACAATGTCATTGTCAATAATTAGATTTGGGTGTGATGCATTGTGCATTGTCTTTGCTTTGTGATTATTATATATGTGATGTTATAGGCTATCTTGTTGCAATGTCATATCTTATGTTGAGATTTTGTTCTACATTAATACTCCTCTTCTAATGTTGTGGGTGTGTTAACATTGTTAGTAAGTGTGTGTGTTGTGAACAATTCCACATACATATCAATTATGAGGTGGAAGGCTTATAAAGCATTTTCCACACTAAAATCTTTGTCAATTCGGATGTTAGTTTTGGTATGCAAGTTTACGAGTTGATGTGATAGAATTCTCCCTCACTTTAGTACTAACACATCAATTATTTTGATGTCATGCCTTGTATGTCATCTTTGATTTGTAGTTAATCTATATGAATTACAAGTTATCTCGCTATAATGGATATCTCTATGTTGAAATTGTGTTTTATATTAATATTCCTTGCACAAGTCCTTATCCTCTTCATATATTAATATATTCTTCATCATCATTCATATCCTCTCCATCTTCTTAAAGATTTTGATGTGTATAAATTAAAATAAATTAGAAGACATCTTTGAATTGTTATTTTCAAATAAATAAATTAGGAGATGTATTTTATTTTCGAATAAATAAATTAGGAGATGTCTTTAACTTATGGTTGTTATTCATTTATAATGTTATAAGTTATCCCATTACAACGATTTAACTCATGGTTGTTATTCATTTATAATGTTATAAGTTATCCTATTACAATTGTACAATCTTATGTTGAAATTCCAATTCTTATTTATAATCTTTTTTTTTTCTTCTAAGATATTTCATCTTACAAAAATTAAATTGAATTTAAAAAAATATGTTTAAATAATTTAATTTAAAAAATATTTTTAATATCTTTTAAATTTAAAGATTAAATAGGTTTTTGATGTTGAAGTTAATTGTAATATTCCATATATAAAATAGTATGCATAACATAAACATTTAGTTAGAAATGGCAAAGAAGCAATGATATAACCAGAACAATACCATAATAACACCAGAAAGAGCACTTTGATTACTAATAACAATGTTCACTTGCCTCTTCGAGGGGGCAACCTCCAGCAGAGAAGAGATCTATTACAATAATATCCGAGACAATATTTCTCATACCCTCTACTTCTATTTATACTAAATCTATCTATCCAAAAGAACAATCTAGAGGAAGATCCTTCTAGAAGTGGAAGCTTCTATTAGGTCTTCTTACATTTGACTTATTCTTCCTTATTGCTATGCCTTATTAATATTGGCCTTTATTACATGGAATATAATTATTCTACCTACGTGAGAGATTAGGGAGGTTAAGTCCCTAACATGCCCTCCCCCTTGAATAACAACCTTGTCCTCAAGGCTTTAGATGAGGGAATTGTTGTATAATGGTGGTCGGCTCCCGTGTGGCATCTTCTGGAAGGGTATCTTTCCATTGTACTAACACTTCATGGATGATGTGTTGACGGAGACAACGCTCTCTCTGGGCCAAGACTGCTTGTGGCTGCAACCATATGGAACCTTCTTCATCCAACTCAGGGAGACTAGTTTGAGTTTGGCACTTAGTTCCAATCACCTTCTTTAAGTAGGAAACATGAAAAACAAGATGGAGCTTCGACTGACTGGGTAGAGCTAACTGATAGGCCACCAATCCCACACACTTGAGCACTGTATAAGGACCATAAAATTTGGGTGCAAGTTTCTGACAATGTTGAGCTTTGAGTGAAGTCTTCTTATAAGGTTGTAGACGAAGAAATACTTGGTCCCCTTCAACAAAATGGCACTCGGAACGACCTTGATCTGCTTGTTGCTTCATGTGATTATGAGCCATGACCAAATTGGCTTTGAGAGCATGAAGAATAGCCTCGTGGACTGTAAGATTTGTGTCGACCTCCTGAACCTTCGAGACCCTTGGCATATAGGAGAGAACTTATGGAGGCTTTTGGCCATAGACTCCTTCAAAAGGAGTCATGTGAGTAGTTGTATGGTAAGAGGTGTTGTACCACCATTCAAATAGGGGTAACCATTGAGCCCACCTATTTTGTCGCTCAGATGCAAAACACCTCAAATATGTTTCCAAACACTGACAACTTTAGTCTGGTCATCTGTCTGGGGGTGATAGGCAGTGTTGAGATGCAATTGGGTGCCTTGTAGCTTGAGCAATTCTTGCCAAAAATTGCTGGTGAAAGTGGGGTCTCTGTCAGAGACAATAGAATTAGGCATGCTATCAATCTTGAAGATATTACCCATGAAGATTTGAGCCATTGTGGTGGTTGTGAATGGGTGTTGAAGAGCACAAAAATGAGCATATTTGGAGAGACGATCGACGACCACCATGATGATTGACTTATTGTCTGATTTAGGTAAGCCTACAATGAAGTCCATAAAAATATCTCGCCAAATAGCAGAGGGAATCGGAAGCGGTTGGAGTGTTCCCGGAGCTTTGACAGTTTCTCCCTTGTTGCGTTGACATACCTCACATTCAGCCACAAAGGTGCAGACGTCCTATTTCATACCCTCCTAGAAAAAAGAGCGTTTAACCTGTTCATAGGTTTTGCTAAATCTTGAATGCTCGGTTGTGGGTGAGGCATGAAGTTTAGAAAGAACTGTGGATTTAAGTTGGGATTGTTTGCATAAATACAAATGGACTTTGTAGCGAAGCTCTTCATTATGCCAAGAGTACCCTGGAGAGACTGAAGAATTGTGTTGCAATTGGTGGAGCAGGCTAGAAATTTTGGGGTCTTGCAACCATTCCTGACAAAAATCTTGGAGTCAATCCGGTACAATGAAGGAGAGGGAGAAAAGGGACCTATCTTATTTATATTTCCGGGAAAGAGCATCAGCCACTACATTTTCCTTGCCCTTCTTGTAAATGATCTCATAATCATAGCCAAATAGCTTGGTCACCCATTTTTACTGTGTCGGGGATGAAATTCGTTGTTCCAGAAAATACATGAGACTTTGATGATCAGTTTTGATTTGGAATCGTTGACCCAATAAATAAGGATGCCAGAGATCCACAACATGCAGAATAGCTAACATTTCCTTTTCATAAATGGATTGGCCCAAATGTTGCTTTGAAATTTGTTTGCTAGTGAAGGCCAAGGGCCTGCCATCTTGCATGAGGATAGCTCTAATTCCTTTCCCGAAAGCATCACATTCCAATATGAATGTCTTTATGAAGTCTGGGAGTGCTAGGACAGGGGTCGAGCACATAGCATCTTTTAAGGCTTGGAAGGCATGATTTGCAGCTGAAGTCCAAGTGAAAGCATTCTTTTTAAGGAGGGAAGTGAGAGGAGCTGCAATCTTTCCATAATTCCAAGCAAACTTCCTATAATACCCCGTTAAACCCATAAAACCACGCAAGCTCTTAAGAGTTTTAGGGAGAGGCCAATCTTGCATAGATTCAATTTTCTTAGGATCCACTGGGACACCATCCTTTCCGAGAATATGACCCAGGTATTCCTCTTATGAGGCACCAAAGTCACATTTAGATTGTTTGGGGAAAATTTGGTGCTTAAAGAGTAGATGGAGAACTCGATTCACATGGGAGAGATGGGATGACCAAGTTTTACTATAGATGAGAATATCATCAAAGAAAACTAAGACAAAATGACGGAGAAAAGGATGAAAGACGTGATTCATAAGACTTTGGAAAGTGGAAGGATAATTACACAATCCAAAGGGCATTACCAAGAATTCATAATGACCCTCATGAGTGCAAAATGAAATCTTGGGGATTCCTTCTTCTTTCACACGGATCTGGTGGTAGCCAGAACGTAGATCCAATTTGGTGAAGTATTGAGCACCACTCAATTCATCCAAGAGGTCATCAATGACATGAATGGGGAATTTGTCTTTGATTGTGAGTTTGTTGAGGGCGCGGAAATCAGGACACATGCACCAAGTACCTTCTTTCTTGAGTACCATGACCATAGTGGAAGAATAGGGGCTAGTACTAGGACGGATAACACCGGTTTCTAGTAATTCATGAACAATTTTCTCAATTTCATTCTTCTGGGAAAAGGGATGACGATAAGGCCAAACATTGGGGGGAAGAATGCCTAGGATGAGAGAGATGGAATGATCATGGACACCACGGAAAGGGGGAAGTTCTTTGGGGATGGTAAAAACAACTTAGTGGTGGGAGAGGATAGATTGGAGGTCAGGATGCACAAAAGGTGTCTCAATAGCATGAATGGAGTAGAGTTGGGCTATAATTCTCGAATGACCTTTTTTGAGGAGCTTTTCCATGCAATGGGAACTGATGATCTCAGGGGAGCCTGTGGTGATGCCTTGGAACTTATATTGTTGTCCCTCCTGTTGGAATTGCATGGTTAAGTCCTTAAAATCCATGAGAATGGGGCCTAGAGTGTGTAACCATTCGACACCAAGAACAATGTCACAACCACCCATGTCTATAGAAAACATATGGGATTTCAGGTGATACTAACCAATTTGGAGTCACACATTTTCACATCGTCCCCCACATTTCATGGAACCACCATTGGCAATCATGATTTGAAAATTATTGATGGCACGGATGTAACAATTGACTTCTTGGGCAATGTGGCGATGAATAAAGTTATGGGTGCTACCACTGTCCACAAGGATGATGACTTTCCTATTTTTGATGTAACCAATTAATTTGAGAGTCTAGGGAGTAGAGAAGCCAATGAGGGCATTAAGTGAAATCACCGGGTCAACTTCGGGTGGGTCAGAGAGTGGGGTGAGGTCAGATGGTGGGGGTAGTTCCTCCATAGGTGGAACAACTACATCTTCTTCAGATATATCCTCAGCCACAACCATGAAAATATTTTGTTCCTTACACTTGTGCCCGAGAAAATATTTGTCATCACAATTATAACAAAGACCCTTGAGTTGACGTTTAGCCATTTCAACCCTCATTAATTTCTGGATCTTGAGGGGAGTTGCAGGAGGAGCAAAACTGGTGGGTTTAGGGTGAGGAGGAAAGGAGGGTTTGCGGGTCTGGGAGGAGACAATTTGTTGGGCTTCCTTGGCTCGTTGAGTAGCTTCCAACCAAGTTTAGGGGCATGCCATGAGAACATGGGCATGAATTTCATCTTTGAGGCCATTGATAAAGCATTCCCTAAAGAAAGCATCTGACACGCCCTCCATTCTGAAAGCCAAGAGCTCAAATGCGGAAATAAAGTCTTCCATTGTCCCGGGCTGCTTTAACTTGGTCAATCAGCCTAAATGGTGGGTGTCAGAGTCAAAGCGGTCATAAAGTTCGGCCACAAACTGCGTCCAAGCAAAATACCCTTGGAGTGCCTTTTTTCACCATTGCCACCATTGCCATCATTTCGGATCTAGATATAGGACACCATAACGAAGCTTGGCTAAATCATTAGTAATGCCATACAAAGAGAAATAATGTTCCATTTGGGTGACCCAGCCTGTAGGATCTGAGCCATCAAATTTTTTCACCTCAATTCTAGGAGGGCGGAAGTCTCGAGAAAAGTGGGTAGTATGAGGGTCTTGGTAATGGGAAGAGTCATGGTCATCCTGATAAGATGGTTGTTCAGAAGAGGAAGGGTTCTAGGAACAGTTCAGGAAGTGTTCTTTGAGGTCTTTGATGTAGGAACATTGTTCTTGGAGGTATTTGATGTGGGAGCATTGGTCCTTGAGGATCTCAGTAGCTGAATTGATGGAGCTAATGTTGGCACTGAGATGCTTGATGTTGTCCTTGTGTTGATGGTTGTCATCAATCAAGGCATTGAGTTCTTGGGCTCGTGTGGTAGTCATTTGGACAAAGGAGCAAGCAAATGGTATAGGTGAAACAAAAAGGGTCTGGAAGGGTGGCTGGGACCACGGAGAAAAAAGGGTGTCAAATGATAGGTACCATTGCGGTTAGGGCGAAAAGGGGGATCCAAAGGGATAGGAGCCAAATAAGGGTGTCGGAGACAGGTCGGGTCCACAAAAAAATTGTGTTAAAAATGAGAGTTATCACTAGAATCGGGGAGAAGAGAGGAACCCAATGGGATAAATCCAAAATAAGTGTGTCGATGGGACCACTATACTCATTTTATTTATTTTTATTTTTTTTTACTCCTGCAAATTTATACTCCGGCCTGAATAATATGGCGGTGACGAAATGCCCAAATTCTTAACAGGAAGACATGTGTAGTAATTTCTCAACCAGAATGCAGAAGGCACAGTTGTGCGACAACATATCTTGTCTATTTTTTTATTTTTATTTTCGTCCCCAGGGGTAGGATATTCAGGGTTTCTACAGATAAGGGTTTGCCCTGTGCTATAGCTCTCTGATATACGTGTGGGGTCCAATAGTAGTACTCAACCTAATATCTCAGGGAATGAATTAAGGAGGCTAGACCGTGCCCTTAGTCGTACTACCCGACTAACCAGGTACCAGAGAGTATCTTTCCGAGTGTTGTTCTCGATAGCACTATAGCAGTCAGGCGACCAATCGGTTTATCTATGGAGGGCTTCAGGAAATCTAGGTCGATCTGTATACAGGTTTTGTCTGATGTGCTACCATTCGATGGGGTACCAACAAGGGTTACAAGGGTGGCCAACAAATGTGCACTTGAGTACCACTTGTATTTCCTGCATGTATGACTCCCTGACCGCGGTTTTATGTGCATAACGACAAATCTTTGTATCTTTAAGACGTCAGAATACGTCTCTACCCTCAAAAAATTTAACCCACAATTTTTTGTCGAGGAAGGTGCTCTTATACCACTTGTAATATTCCAGATATAAAATAGTATGCATAATAGAAATATTTAGCTAGAAATGGCAGATAAACAATGATATAACCATAACAATACCATAATAATACTAGAATAACACTAGAAAGAGCACTTTGATTACTAATAGCAATGTTCACTTGCCTCTTTGAGGGGGCAACCTCCAGTAACACAGAGCTCTATTACAATATTATCCAAGACAAGATTTCCCATATGCTCTACTTCTATTTATACTAAATCTATCTATCCAAAAGAACAATCTAGAGTAAGATCCTGTTAGCGATATTTCTTGCTAAGGGGTTGAATTGCAAAAGAATGGGTCAAAACCCACTTATCCTAAGTTTTGGGCGCAAGTGCATCTGCATTAAACATGGGTCACTTTTGGATGGCTGGATTTTGCGCGCCTAGATCGATGGCGCACAGCAAATTCTGGACCCCCCTTACCTTCCG
>ML827363.1:72775-92007 GCA_009831015.1 Picea engelmannii | reverse complement strand
TAACTCTTAATTTAATAAAATAATTTATTAACCCCCCTTTAATCCTTTACTTAATTAATTAATGAGTCAATTAATAATTAATTAATCCTTGACAATCATGGATAATTAATTAATAATAAATAATTAGTTAATGTTATTTTAAGAAATAATTATTGTTTAGCTAATCTTTTAGGACAATTAGATTATTAAATTAATTATAATTAATAATCATATACATCTATTTAAGCAGGGTCGTTACAAATCTTCTTTCTATTGTCTTCTTCTTCATCAATCTTCCATTGCAATACCTACATAAAATTGTTTCTTGTAAGAGGGACGTCTCCATCAACAATACACATGCAATCTTCTTCATTCACTTGCAATTAAATGCTTACAAAATATGTTTCTTGTTGGGTTGCACAATATCCAACAAGACAACTTTGACTTTGCTATTGATTTTGATTAGACTTCATGTCTTCACAATGTTTGGTATTTAATGGTTCCTGCAAATAAAGACTTGTCTATTGTTGAAATGGACATTTCCAACACAGACTCAATTTTGTGCCAATAACAACTTGACTTTTCTACCTAGACTTGCAACAATGACATTTTACTATGACTCACTTTACTTGGATTTGTCTTTTTTACTTAACTTGATTCATGACTTTTACAATTTGAATGACTTCAACTTCTTGCAGTAATAAACTTTTATGCAGTGACTTGAACGTAAATCTAATCTAAAGTGTCGAGTACCACATATCATGCATCCTTCTCATTCTTCATGCAATACATCAATGACTTCATTTTTCATTTTTTATAGGGATTTTGACAAACTTTCACCTTTAATTCAAGACTTACAACAATTTCAATGACATAACATACTCTCGACTTCATTTTCAATTGTGTCTCATTGACTCCTTTCTATTTCTAGTTTGAGTACCACATATCACGCATCCTTCTCATTCTTCATGAGATACATCAATGACTTCATTTTTTATAAGGATTTTGACAAACTTTCACCTTCAATTCAAGACTTACAACAATTTCAATGACATGACATACTCAACTTCATTTTCAATTGTCTCATTGACTCCTTCCTTCTATTTCTAGTTTGACTTGCAAGAATTCCTAAGACTCTTGGATTCAATAAGAACTCGTTATGGTTGACTAGTCACAAAAGCTATATAGGTACCAATCCCTCGACATACCTACAGCTGCAGTTAGAAATATTGAAGCAACTTCACCAATATCTGAGGATATCATGTATTGAATAAAAGCTTTCACTTTGTTGTATATGGAATGGCCTTTTGCAATAGTTGCAATTATCCGCTATCATATGACGTTTTGTCTCAGTTGGATTTTGACCCAAGAAACGCATTACTGTCCTAAGCTCCTTTGTTGTGATACATCATCTCCATCCTTGTAAAACAAACTGAAAGCCTCCTTGAACTCGAAGATCTGCTCCTTTTCAGCTGCATCTCTAGATTTCTTTTTCTTTTGTCTTAGCTTCCAACTTTCTTGAAATTTTCCTGGATCAATCTTCTATTGGGCAGCTAGCCTGGAAGAATGATCGATCTCAAAGATTACAAATATTTCTGCAGGAGTTCAATTGGCTTGAACTCATTGGCAATCACCAGCACAAAGGTATTCACATACAGAGTGCATTTTAATCTCATGCATCAAGTAATGGAAAACTCAAATCATTGGTTTCATTGCAAACTCACAATTCACCGCATTAAACCTCTAATTTTGTTAAAAAAAACTTACTTACAGCCTGCATTGTCTTTTCTTTTCTGCCACTCGCATTCACCAAATTGGGATCAATTCCATATAAAGAAAAACAATACTTACAGGTAGAACGTCCACCAGAAGTTCAATTCCATTCCAGGATAAGAGTTGGCACTAATAGGCTTCTGCAAATATCAATTTTTCTGTTCCGACCTCCAGTTTCTTAACCAGAACTCGCTGGGCATCGGAACCGATTTATTTCTCATCAATAGAGCTCGCTGGGCATCGGAACCGATTTATTTCTCATCTCCGTGCTATGGATCACTACACTTCTTGGAGGTGAAGCTCTTCCTGAATTCGATCACCAATTCCTCTCAGCCAACATCTTTTCAACTGCATATCGATTCTTCAGACTGAGCATCCAAATTGAGCTTACAGAAGTTGTAAATGATGTGTGTCCTCTTTCCAATCAACCGACAAGTTATAAATACTGACCTCTCATTCACAAAACTACCCCAGCATGGAACACATATAGAACACTGTCTCTACTTGCATCTGAATCTTTCTGTGCTTTTGATTGAAGAGTGCTTTATCTAATGATAAGATCATGCCATGGGAATTGACTCGACTGCCCTCTTGGTTATTGTAGATTAATGTCATACCTTGCATGAAAGAATGTCATATTTCTGAAGTTTGTAACTTCAAAGTTGATCTTGGTTTCCACTTGATCTTACCTCCTTTATGTTTGTGTCCATTTTTTAAAACGAGCTTAGTTCTAAATGTTCCATGAGATAAATTGATACATGTGTCAATATTTGTATGGATTGAATCCTAGAAATGTGAATTTTGTTAGTGAAGATATTGAATAAAGGCTTTTTATAGTTGAAACTCTATTACAATTTTTACCATTTCACTTATAAAACCTAGAGTTCAAGGAATTCAGATTTGAGAAAACAATGGAAAAACATTCTACTAGTTTCTGATAATAAATCTATGAGTTAATCACTTAAATGTAGAGTAAGCTTACATCAATATTTTGGTTGGAGTATGAGAATTAGGGTTGATTTAACACATGCAAGAAAATATGCCTTTTTCATAGATTATATATAGGTAACAATGCTTACCTATGAGTTAAAGTCAAATTATCATAATTACTTTGACTATGCCTTAAGACTTAGTAAATGAAAAATAAAAAAATAAGCACAAAACCAAGGCTAACATATTTACTAAGATAACTTTTTGTAAAAAAAATGGTTATATTGTGCAAAAAAAAGTCATCAACATTTCTTATTATTTTTTTCTCTCATTTGATTATTAAATGTTACCATGTCTTAAAACAATGTCATTATTTTTCATCGTTTGTTTCAAATGTAGTCTGTTATCGCACAATTTGTACTTGCCCAAAAGCCTAAGGTAAGTGGATACATAATTGGCGTAACTGGGAATAACCTATCACTATCATCTTAATAGGAGATCCCTTTCTGTTTAGGAGTATGTCAAGACTACCCCAGGGGAGACGTCCCCGGTGACCTGGGGGGTTTGAGAAGGCTAAGGAAAGTAATCACAAGGAAATCCTTCCCCTCTCATAGATCACTCAAATCAAAGGTTTCTTTTATGTCTTAAGGATGAAGCAAATGGATAATATTGTGTACCTTCCCAGAACAAGACAACAAGGCAAACAATGCACTTTCCAAGTACCAAATGATTATTAGTACTTCATAAGACAATAAACCTTCACAAAGTAAACTTGAAGGATGCACTGAAGAAAATATGGGCCCTCCAAGGCCAATATCAAGTCTTATGGCTCTTGGAACTCCATGTCTAGGACCTGTGGGCTTCGAGACATAATCTCCTTAGTTATCCCTAGGATAGGGGATAACATCTGGCTCCAACTCGGGGACATGTGCTCACTGTAGAGCGCATGAGAACCTCATAATCTCTGGCATGACCTGTATCTGTTGGTTGAATGCTAGGTGTAGTCAAATAACCAATGAAACTATCCTAGAAATATCTCATAATACCTGCCTCTATGCTTGATCATAAACCAAAACAATGATAAGTTAAGCACAAAAATAACATGAGTTAGAAAATGTATTGCATCATCGGAAATTGTAAAGTCTAGCTCATGGAGGCGGGTGCGAGGGACAAAATGGTGTCAAGTCACACTCTCAGGAAAGTGCTCAATCCATTGCAGGAAGGGATCGTGAAAAATCAAAGGTTCAATAGACTGACTCAAAGTGTCTGAAGGTTGGCTACTTTGGACGTCTTCACAATCTGAGGTTTGGGAAGGGGCTAGCAAGAACCTAGAGGATGACTGAAAATTTCTCAGGGGAAGGATGAAATATTGAGATAACAAAGTTCTTCTTGAGGTATTCAACGTACCTTTGAATTATAAAAGTAAGCTTTGCCTCAGAGAAAACTTAAGACAAAGGACATTCTTCCCAACTACACCTTTAGTGACATAGCGAGATAAAATTGTCGAATGGAGCTGGAAGACATTGTCACAAGGATTCTTCTCTAGGCAAGCAATGTCCTCACATTTATCAATATCTGAGCACAACGGTGGTTGATGATATTCTTCATGGAATAAATCCAAGTGCTCAAAGGAATATTCATCAAAATCCTCAAGGTATGACCAACAATTACTAGGAGAATATAGCACCAGGTCATCCTTGGGTGTTTGAAAAAAGTTTGTAATCATATCATCTCCTTGTTGCCAAATGTCAAAATTAGTAACCTCATATGATATTTGTAAAGGAAACTTTTGGAAATGACCCTCAATGTCGTAAATGGGATTCCCATCATATCCAATCACATCCCGTTTACTCTTTTCGACATGTATGAATTCATCAATATTATCAACACAATCATCACCTTTATCATAACATGAAGGGATTAAAACATCCAAGGGATCCTCTAACACTTCTTCACTTTCCAAATCATAAAATAAAGCATCATTAGACTCTTGGAAAGGAAAATAACTTACCGTGTTTACTTCTTCTTGTGCAGGGGCTTTAATGATTTGGATAAATTCATTAAATGGAAGAGTAAGCATCATTGTTTCGTCCTCATGACTTGTCTCTACATCTTCAACTTCATAATAAGGAGGATCTGTCTTGTCCAAAGATTCCCTTTCTTCTTCCCCTTCTGAATCATAGAATAAGGTATCATCAAAAACTCGAAAAGGAAAGTGACTAACCTCATCCTTGTCTTCTTGTGCAGGAGGATTAAGCTCTTGGATAGCTTCATCAGAGGGAGGAGCACACATCAATAATTCATCATCATGTTTGATATATTTAGGCTGTCTCTCTTCAACCATGTCTCCATTATCCTCAGTAGAAGCGTAAGTAATTTCTTGCTCTTCCTCATGGGATTGGAAACCCTCATTAAGACCTTTCTCCTCAACCCCTTGTTGATCAATGTCATTTTCCCTTCTTTCTTGGAAATTACCAGTAAAGGTCTCAAGGGAAACTAATCTCTCCAAACTAAGAGTATTTGGGGTAAAGCGGTGTCCTTCCTTGAACAAGGAGATATTTGCCTCGATTTCTATAGCCATGTGATAAGCTTCATGGATTGTTTTTGGCCCCTTTTTACTGAGGAGAAACCCTAAATGCACTAGGAGTGCATTGATATATAGGTAAGCAAGGTATTTTTCTTTAGAACGATGGCTTCTAGGAATTTTCCATAGAAAATTTTCGAACCTGGTATGGAATTCCCGGATACTCTCATTCTTAGTCAAAGTCACTTTTTCTTGTCTTTTTCAAGCAATTTCAAGGCATAATCTTGTGGTTGTTGTAAATATTAATTGATGTTATAAACTATTTCATTGTTGCAAATTCATAATCAACTAGCTTACTTTGTGAAGGTTTATTGTCTTATGAAGTACTAACAATCATTTGGTACTTGGAAAGTGCCACGTTTGCCTTGTTGTCTTGTTCTGGGAAGGTACACAATATCTTCCATTTGCTTCATCGTTTAAGACATAAAAGAAACCTTTGATTTGAGTGATTTGTGAGAGGGGAGGAATTTCCTTGTGATTACTTGCCTTAGCCTTCTCAAACCCCCCAGGTCACCGAGGACGTCTCCCCTGGGGTAGTCTAGACATACTCCTAAATATAAAGGGATCTCCTATTAAGGTGACAGTGATAGGTTATTCCCAGTTACGCCAATTTTGCATCCACTTGCCTTGGGATTTTGGGAAAGTACAAATTGTCCGATAACATAGCCACAAGTGAAGTCACTTTGAATGCATGAGATCATGCTAAGCTCGGTATATTTGCATGTATAAACTGGGTTTTCATATGTCATCTATCACAATAACTCAAAGGATTTTCTCTTGTCAATTGATTCTTTCAATGAAATCATGCTAAGTTCAGTATATTTGTATGTATAAATTGGGTTTTCATATGTCATCTATCACAATAAATCAAAGGATTTTATCTTGTCAATTTATTCTTTCAATGGGAAAGCAACCTTGGTGTTATAAGCCTATGGTCTACCATTGATTCTTATAACTTATTTTTGGTTTGCCCATTGATTTTTGTAACCTATTTTTTCTTCACAAGTGTGATAGTTGAAATGCATGTGAAATGATCCCATTCCTTTGGTGTGCTATGGAGATTGAAATAATGAAGAGACATTATTTTTGGAATGTTGAAATCCATTTATAAGAGTTTATGGTTTATTTATGTGGTCTCATTCTTACAATTTTGACATCACAATCCTCAAATTATAATGGGAATTATTTGAATGTTTTTTGATGTAGACAAGTATGACCCCCTTCAAATCATAACTACACAACACAAGCACAAAAATCCACATTCAGTAGAGAATCCAATTCAACACATAGCCAAGAGAGATTAAACATACAACATATATAAAACTTCTAGCAACTTTATTAAGATCAATGTCCAATGTTTCCAGGCCTCATTACATTCAAAGAGACTATGTATATATCTCTATATCAAACAACTCTACCAATAACTGCAGAGGCCAAACAAAGGAGAGCTAAAGCCCCAATCACATCAAGGCTTCATATATTTAAGCTATGAGTAAGTGGTTGTTTAAATCCTAAGGATTTTCATTTCATTGGGTAGATCAAACAATTATGTAATTTTAATAATACAACTAATTATTGCTTATTTACCTTCCAAGTACAACCCATAATTCCAAGTTTGAATATTCAAATCCAAATTAGGAAAACATGCATGTGCGGGAAACTCTAGATAGCTCTTATTGCACTCTATGCTTTAATTTATTGAACCACTTAAACTCAATATATTTTGATAAAATTTTTAGGGATGGTAGAGGAATATGTCCTATACATATTGAATTTTTTTGAGAGTGTAACTCCTCATATTAAATGTGTGCAAGGAAAAACATTGAACCCTTGTTTCTTTAGATTTCTACACAATCTCTAAGCTGGGTGGTGGCTGTTGATTTTCCATAAGCTAGGTTAAGTGTGTAGTTAATTTAATTTCATCATGTCTTAACCATAAACAAGAATGTTGCAGCAACCAAGATCACAAGAATAAACACCATGCAAAAGTACACAAGATATATCCTGGGAAACCCTTCTCAAATAAGGGAGAAAAACCCATCCAAATCCTTTGCTATATTCTTCAAGAGAAAGACCTTTCACCACCAAGAATGACTTAGCACACAAGAGGGTGCTTAAGCCCTAAAAACCCTAGCGCCCAAGAGAGGTGTGCACCTTTGCCAAAGAGAAGTACTTGCTGAAATTTCCAAAACATGTGAGGAGGATATGATTCTACAATGGAGAATCATCTCCTACTTATATTAGACTTTGACCAATTAGCAAGGGCTTCTTATTGGCACAACAGGGCCGACCTCTCTAAGTCAAATACACTTTATTATTATATTTATGATTATAATTAATATTCAGATTATTAATTATCTTCTTTATATTAATCATATTAACATAGGGCCGACATGTACCCTTTACATAATAACTAGGGTTACAGGTAGGTCTGACTCTTGAACAATATATAGCAAAGGATATGATACAACCACTAGTGATCATCCACTAGGGGCCACATCCATAGGGATTCCATGGACCTGATTCACTGCATTACATAGATGAGCTAGGTCCTCACACGTTCACCTATGCTCGTCCATAGGCACGTTTTCTCTATAGATCTGCTTTCCCACTGCCACCAATAAGAGGATCATTTGGAGTCTTCTCGTCAACTTTGCTGCTTCTCAAAGGAGGCCATCACATCATCTTCGTTCTTGTTCACATGATTATGTGCCCAATGCTTTTTGGATTTCCCACGTTCACCATGTGCTCAGCCATAGGCACATCCTAACTCAACAGATCATTTTTCCATCAGATGATCATCTGGAGTTCTTCTCTGTCACATAAGGGAGGAAGCCATATATACATTCTTATCCCTTTCCCAGGCTGGAACCATGAACCCTTTATTAGGGGATTTCTCTCAGGTTTGTAAGCTGAGAGTAATACGTCACATAGCTGCTATTTTCCACATCTCACAGGTTTGTAAGCTGGAGGATGTCTCCTATAGTTTCACTCATCAACACTCCCTCTCTTCTTGGGAGGCATTCTCCGTCAGGCCAAGCTTCTCACAAAAATACTTGAACTTTGTCTTGGCAAGTGGTTTAATGAAAATATCAGCAATTTGTTCATGGGTGGAAAGATACTGAACATGTACTGTCTTCCTCTGTACCATATCTCTGATATAGTGGTACTTGATTTCAATATGTTTTGATTTGTCATGAAATACTATATTCTCTGAGAGCTTCACACAACTCTGGTTGTCACAATGAATGGTGGTAGGATCCATCTCATTTTCAAAAAAAATTGTCAAGAGTTTGAGAAGCCAAACAACTTCACAAACTTCCATGCTTAGTGCAATGTATTCTTTCTCTGCTGTACTCAAAACCACAGAGATTTGTTTTCTTTTGCACCAGGAGATCATGACTGAACCTAGGGTGAAGCAGTTACCTGAGGTGCTTTTTCTGTCTACTGCACTTACTGACCAATCTGCACCAGCATACCCTTCTAGGCTTAGATCCACATTTGTTTCATACCTTAGGCCATAACCAATAGTGCCATGTAAGTATCTTAATATGTGTTTGGAAACTATTCAATGTGTCTGTTTTGGTTGGCTCATAAACTGGCTAAGCACATTTACTGCATAGAAAATGTTTGGTCTGGTGTTAACCAGATACATCAAGGATCCAATAAGTTATCGATATAAATGTGGATCTACATCTCTTGAATCAGTATCATTCATCTTCTTCAGGTCCATTACCATTGGGGTTGGCATGGATTTACAATCTGTCATTTGGAATATTTTCAGAATCTCCAAAGTATATTTTCCTTGATTTAGGAAAATCTTGTCTGATCTCTGCCATACTTCTAGTCCCAAGAAGTAATGCATTTGGCCCAAATCCTTCATTTCAAATTTGGCAGTTAATGCCTATTTGATTCATCAATGAGTCTTTCTGAGCCGTTGATGAAAAGATCATCCACATATAGGACTAGAATCAAAAATTCGTTTCCATTAATGTTATAATATAAGTTTGGGCTGGCTGAGATTTTATTAAAACCCAAACTTATCAGGAAACCATCCATTTTCTCGTACCAAGCACGTGGGGCTTGTTTTAAGCTGTATAGGTATTTATTCAATCTACAACATGAGATTTTTTGTTGTGTATAACGAAACCTTCTGGTTGTTCAATGTAGACTTCTTCCTCAATTTCGCCATTGAGAAAAGTTGTTTTTACATCCATATGATGTAGCTTCCTGCCCATGGAAGTAGCTAGAGAAATGATGGATTGAATGGAGGTATATCTGGCTACTGGTGTGAAAGTCTCATCATAGTTGACTCCCTCTATTTGTTAGAAGCCTCTGGCCACAAATCTTGCTTTATATTTTTCAATGCTTCCATCAACAACATGTTTGATTTTGTAAATGCATTTGGAAGTTATTACAAACTTCCCTTCTGGCCTTGGGACAACATCCCATACATCATTATTTAGTATAGATTGATATTCTTTAGTCATGGCATCTTGCCATACTTGTTCACCTGAGGCTTCCCCATGATAGGTTGGTTCTGAATCAATAATGCGAGTCATAGCTGAAATGTAGCTAGAGAATCTCTTTGATCTCTTGCTTTCTCTAATTGCTCCTTGTGGAGATTTATGTCTTTCTTCTTCTTCTAACATTTGGCATGCCCAAGCAGGTCTTTTATGTCCAATAGTGATGTCTCTAGGTACATTACTTGGGGCAACCGAATCTGCTGGAGGAGCTGGATCAATTTGTGTTGTAGGCTCATCTGGAACAATATCTGTCTCCCTCTGAATTTCTGAATGAGGAGGAGGTATTGTTTCACCATCTATTTCCATCTGAGCTTCTATGGATTTCTGGAAGGCTACTTCTTCTTCAAAGGTGATGTCTCTGATTACTTCAATTTGTCTTTGTCCTGGGATGTAGATTCAGTATGGTTTTGAGGATTCATTGTATCCTACAAAAGTACCTTTTCTTCTTGACGGTTCTAGTTTGGATGTCTTTTCTTTAGGTACATCAAGGTACACTAGACATCCAAATATTCTGAAGTGCCCGATCTCAGGTTTCACTTTGGTGAATGCTTCTTCTGGAGTAATGTTCTTCAGGATCTGATGAGGAGTACGGTTTTGAACATATACTGCAGTCATACATGCTTCTTCCCATAGAGTCATTGGTAGACTCTGATCATGTATCATTTCTTTAGTTGCTTCAATGATGGTTCTATTCTTCCTTTCAACAACTCCATTTTGTTGAGGGTTGTATGGAATTGTGAGCTCCCTCTTGATCCCTGATTCAATACAAAGATTGATGAATTCTTTTGAGGTATATTCTCCTCCATTGTCTGATCTCAATACTTTGATTTTTCTTCCGGTCAAGTTTTCAACCTGAGCTTTGAATTCTTAGAACTTGGCAAGGAATCCATCCTTGTTCTTCAGAAAGTAGATCCAAGTTTTCCTGGAGTGGTCATCTATGAAAATTACATAGTACAAATACCCATTTAAAGATCCAAAGGTCATTGGCCCACATACATCTGAATGAATGAAGTCCAATATTTCCTTGGATCTGCCGTTACTGCTTGGAAAGGATCCTTTAACATTTTTTCCAAGGGCACAACCTTTGCAAATTCCTTCATGTTGGATCTAGATCTTTTGTAGACCTGTTACCATTTTCTTTAGATATGGAAGATCTCTATAATGAATGTGAGCAAGCCTTCTATGCCACAAATCACTTAAACTGCTAGTGTCATGTAGTAAGGCTTGAATTGGTTTGATGGTCAACTTGTATAGGCTATTATCTCTGACGTCGATTTCTTTGGAAGAGCTGATATGAGAGTCTTTGTGCCATCCAAGGACTCTTCCTTCTGAGAAGGTAATTTTGTAACCTTTGTCTCCAAGTGATGAGATAGAGACAATGTTTCTCTTCATTCCTGGTACATATAATACCTCTTCCAGTTTTAGCTACATATCCGAGTCTAGTTGGGAGGTGGAGGTTCCAACTCCTCTGACGCTATATCTAGCATAATCTCCAAGGACAACGTGTAGATGTGTCTCCTTTTCGTTGAAGTGTGTTAAATGATTTTGAATACCGATCATGTGCCTAGAAGAATCACTATCAATTAGTGAAGTATTTTCATTGATAGGAACCATACCTAAAAGTTTTGAAATGTTGATGTCTTCATTGCTTTGGAGTCTCATGTTGAGTTTGTTTCCCATCATGAAATTGCTCATCTTCACAAACCCTTAGTTTTAGCTAGGCTAGAAAACCTAATGGCTAGGATAGGATAACACTTGTAGGTTTTGTTGGGCTTATGAATGCCAACAATAAGCCTTTAAGTATGATAGGTTCTTCAAGAAATTCTCAGAAATGTGATTCAGAATTTTCTGCAGAATTTTGACGAAACCCTTGAAACCCTTAGGGTCAAAATTTTGAAAATGCCCAGAATTTAGTTCTGAAACTTGTTGGAGGTACATTGAAGGAGGCCGTACCCTTCTAAGTCTTTTCTAGCCCAAGCATCCAAGTTTTGAGTGTTGAAATTTCTCCGAAGAAGGAGGCCATACAAATTTTCTCGAAACCCTAGGAGGGTCGTACGATTTATGCAAATGAGAGAGTAGAAGATTTGGAGAAGGCTTGTGCAATGGGTTCTTCAAGACCTATGCTCTGATACCATGTTGATTTTCCAGAAGCTAGGTTAAGCATGTAGTTCATTTAATTTCATCATGTCTTAACCATAAACAAAAATGTTGCAGTAACCAAGATCACAAGAAGAAACACCATGCACAAGTACACAAGATATATCCTGGGAAACCCTTCTCAAATAAGGGAGAAAAACCCATCCAAATCCTTTTCTATATTCTTCAAGAGAAATACCTTTCACCACCAAGAATGACTTAGCACACAAGAGGTTTCTTAAGCCCTAGAAACCCTAGCGCCCAAGAGAGGTGCGCACCTTTCCCAAAGAGAAGTACTTGCTGAAATTTCCAAAACATGTGAGGAGGATATGATTCTACAATGGAGAATCATCTCCTACTTATATTAGACTTTGACCAATTAGAAAGGGTGTTTTATTGGCACAACAGGGCCGACCTCTCTAAGTTAAATACACTTTATTATTATATTTATGATTATAATTAATATTCACATTATTAATTATCTTATTGATATTAATTATATTTACACAGGGCCGACCTGTACCCTTTACATAATAACTAGGGTTACAGGTAGGTCTGACTCTTGAACAATACATAGCAAAGGATCTAATACACCCACTAGTGCTCATCCACTAGGGGCCACATCCATAGGGATGTTATGGACCCGATTCACTGCATTACACAGATGAGCCAAGTCCTCACATGTTCACCTATGCTCGTCCATAGGCATGTCTGCTCTATAGATATGCTTTCCCACTGCCACCAACATGAGGATCATCTAGAGTCTTCTCGTCAATTCTGCTGCTACTCAGAGGATGCCATCACATCATCTTCATTCTTGTTCACATGATGACGTGCCCAATGCTTTTGGGATTTCTATACATTCCTAGCCCTGTCCCAGGCTAGAAACACAAACTCTTTATTAGGGGATTTCTCTCAAGTTTGTAAGCTAAGAGTAAGACTTCACATAGCTGCTATATTCCACATCTCACAGGTTTGTAAGCTGGAGGATGTCTCCTATAGCTGCATTCATCAATAGTGGTAGGGTGCGACACTTAAACTCAATAAATTTTTATGAAATTTAGTGAGATGGTAGAGGAACATTTACTATACAACACATTCAAATTTAATACCTTAAATTCAAAGTATGAGAGTGCATCAATCAAAATATTATACCTCTGTCATTATAAAAAATAAAATATGGAAATCATTGTGTGTTGGTTCTAGAAACCTATGAAGGATCAATTTATTTTATTTTATTTTATTATATATATATATATATTTTCTGGAGATTGGTGAAAATGTATAAATATGTGTCCTTTAAATCTTATCCAATTTTCATACCTTTATTCCAAAATATGAGTGTGCACTTATCAAAATACTAAGCCATTGTCTGCATAGAATATGATTCCATAATTTCACTAAGTAATGGTTTTGAGCTTTGGGGTAAGGTCTAAACTCATTTTCTACTTCTGAAATTTGGTGTGTAGGTATATAAATGAATCCTTTGCAACATATCCAAAATTCAGCTTTTCATTCCAAGGTAGGTGAGTGTGTAGATGAAAACACTCGACTACTATATGTGATATGGAATTATGAAAAACTTGTAAGAAAACAAAAAAAAATAAAAAATGGTATTTAGGTATGCATGATTTCAAAAACCCTATGGATGATCATGAATTATATTCCCCTAGTTAGAATAATTGAACATCCTTCTCAATGGATATTTGATTGAATGAATTAACTTTTTCTTTTTTCTCTTCCTTTTTCTATTCCCAACTCCTATCTTCTTTCTTTTCCTATTTCTCTTCACCTCTATCTTCAAATCCGTTCTCTGTATAACCATCTACATCCACTGGAATTTAATATTTTCTCTCAAATTCCATAGTTCAAGATCCAATGTGCTTGATGCTTCAAACTACTCTATCTCTATCATGCTAACTATCTCATATTGATCCCTCTTATTGGTGCTTATTAACTTTTTCTATAGTCCAAGACCAATGGGGTTATTTTCCTCAAATGATCATGCCCAATAGGGATTACCACCTCCCCATCCTCCCTCTTATACTCAATTCATAAATTCTTGATGATCAAGAATGCCCTCATTCTTCTTTGTCTTCACTGGAATCAGTACTCTGCTATAAAAATATTCAAATTATTGTTGCTCTTCCACATCTCCATTCTCTTGCATCTACATCTCTTGCTTCTGCAACCACTTATTCTGCATCATCAACACTTATATTGCATTCTCTTTTCAAGAATTACATCTCCAAATTTATCTTCATTAATAATTATATGATGGTTCACTCGTACACATGCATAGAGACCACCATCCTCAATACTTCCATGCACATACCATTGCTCTTGTAACTTCTTCAAATTTATGAATACAACATGTTCATCTATAACCTTTCTTTATTCATATATTTTTTGTTGCATTGCTACACTACTGATAATATCCATATCAACAATGTCTTCATCCTTTGCTTTATATTCTATAGAACTTGTTATATGAAAACATGTCAAAAACCATCATTTGATCAAGATACTTTATGTATATATTCTCCAAGAGAATTATGTTTGCTTCATCACTTCTTGTCTTCATCTAGAATGCATATTCTTCACTCTAGAAACATGTTGGTTGCATCTTTTCTTCCTTTATTTGTTCTTAAAAAATATTCAAATCAATGTTCTCCCATGCAGACTTCATAATACAACTACATTCTTCATCTTGTCTTGACTGAATGTCTTTCACATTTATATCATCGCCATCTATGTTCTCTAATTCAAATTCAATATTTTAATTTTGCATCCACATGAACATATCATGTCCATCCTTTGTCTTCCTTACCCTAGGCATACTCTATTTCATATGATCTATCAATCCCTCTTCTCATTGTATGTATTCAACCTTATGGGAAACATCTTCATTGTCTTGTACTGCAAAACATTTCCTTTCCGTAATAAATTCAAGTACCACATCATAAAAATATATGAACATCATTGTATTCAATGACATTTCTTCTACAATACCACCAATTTTCCATTTTGTTGCAATCTCTTCAATCTTTTAAGATATCAATATACAATCTTCATCCAAACTCATGTCTTCTATTTTCTTCTCTCTCCTTGTGTATCATACAATACCATTGTTCGGGTCTAAAGATGTCTAAAAACAACCTTAGTTTAACATTAATTTATCAACTCGAGGATTCGTCTTTTATCTCAAAGAATATCGACAAAGTCTGTGCAGATAGCTCGTAGAAGGTAAAATCATGTACTTAAAGAAAATCCGAGTTTATCAATAATCAAGTTCCTCAAACATTCATTAAGGATTCTAGGAATTGAAATCTAAAGCTGTGCAATGGAAAGGAACTAATTAATCTATTGAATTCATTTTAAGAGCAATAATTGAATCTAAATAAAGACTTGCAGAATTGACTATTATTATGAATCTAATTGCTGAAAAAAAAGGGCGAATTACTCTATCTATGGAAAGAAACAAAGACTGTAATCTAATCGAAAATAGACAACAATCATACTTCTATTGAAATAAATGACAACTATAGTTTAACAAAAAGGAACAACAAATGTAAACTAAGTGAAAGGAACATCAAATGTAAACTAAGTGAAAGGAACAACAAATGTGAACTTATGAGGAACTGTCACGCATCAAATATCAGTAATAGGAGTTGGAACAACAATCATCTAATGCTTCAGGAAATATCTATCTCTTGCAATCGACATGAAATCATCAACACGCTTATGCATTCATTTAACTACTGTAAAAGAGAATCGAGTCACAAAACAGAAATTGAACTGATACAATTACAGGTTGAACAATATCTCCCTCAGACTGGGCCCTTGGTCCTTAGAAGCATTGATATTTGAAATTCAGTATATAGAAATGGTAAATCCGCTCAAAGATTTTATTGATTCATAGCTGGTACAACATTTTACAAAAACTGCTAACGCATAGCAATTCTAAGTTCTGAGTTCTTGGGTGCAATTCTTCTATATCTTTTTCAAGATCTATTTACCCCTTGTATATTACAATAATCTGGGTAAATCAAGCTATCCTAAGGATCGAGAGATCCTCATGATTGATTTACTATTATAAAGTTACAATATAAGAAACTCAATCATCTTCAAAACTGCCTTGCGCCGTACAATCCTCAACCTCCAATAGCTTGTGCATATTCAAGATTACCTTTGATATCTTGGGTTTGACAATATTTAACCAATCCTGTAATAAAACCAGACAATTCCAATCATATTTTTGGATCTATGTAATCTAACTTCAACAATAATTCTAAAGAGTATATTATCCATTTTCTAGTCTATTTACTCCTAAATAACCGAAAAGTCAATCAAGATGATATCATGAAATGTGGGAAAAAGGAAGATATTTATACCTTTTTCATAACCTAACATACCCCTCAACTTACCTTCTTGCATGTCCTCATGCAAGATGAGATCTTACATGTAAAGCAGTAATGTTGTAAGGTGGAAAGGTTGGTTCAACAAGCCTCCTGAACCCATTCCTTCTTTTGAGTTATCCAAAAGCAACACCCTCCCTTTTCTTGTTAATTTGATAATCTTTTTGGTAACTTTCTGGAGGGAACCAGATGATAGGGGGATTATATCTGCACCCAATCCAAGTAGGCCCTTCCTCTTGGAGAAATCTAGAATACCTCTCTATTCTATAGGTAGCTGGAAATAAATTCTTGTACCCAAAGGGTTCCCTACTCTTTAATTAACTGGAAGATGCATCCCATCTCAGTTTAGAAGAAGTAATATCTTCCTCCTTAAGCTCCCTAAAACGAGTGATACCTGAACATATAACCTGAATATGGATAGGGGCTAAGGAGTCTATGACCCCCCCTCTTTTCATAAAGGTTTTATGTCGCATAGTGGCTGGAAAGGACTTCGGAGGTTCTCCCCTAACCCAGAGATCTAGCCCAGCATCCCTCTTTAGGAAGGTTTTATGAGCTTTACCCCATCTGAATTGGTTCTGAGTAAATGAAAAAAATGCCTGAAACTGTATGTAACCTATGAATGGGCCAGGGTTATCTTCCCTTTTTTCTTCTAGAATGAAATTATGAAAGTACAACTCACACAAAAAGTATTGTACCTTTTCGTCCTGCTCTCTAAAACATGAAATAAACTCAGGTACAATGGCAAATGAAATAGGTTTACCTACTCTGATGGCCTTCACTCTTAATAACAGATATCATTCCAACAAGAATAAAGTGTAATTGGTGGTAGGGGCTCTGCAATTAATAACATCAGAGTAGACGCCACAGATTTCTTTGATTTTCTCCAAAGATTTTTCTAATTGGGTTTGCACCTTTTTTATTTTCCCTTGGGCTTTGGTAAGCGCAGCATAGGTCTCACTCTCTGTTGTTGTCATGTCCTTCAGTTGTTTAACAATATTTTGATGTTCAACCCTAGTGACCATCTCATCTCGATGTTGAGCCAATGCTCGCTGGGCTTGTCCTAGCTTTGCCTTTAGTTTATCAATGGTGACACCCTGTGCTTGAGATTGGGATGCTTGGTATTCTTCCATAGCGCCCATCTCTTCCCTAGATTGAGTTAATGCTTACTGGGCCTGTGTAAGCTATGCTTTTAGTTTGTCCACAATAGCACTTTGTTTCTAGGACTGGAGTGCCTAGTGCTCTGCCATAGTCAATAATTCATTTATGTTTTGAACCAGGGTTTGTTGAGACTGCATCAATTCTTCCTCCAATCTCCTAATGGTAGCATTCTTCTCAAGGAGTTGAGCTATTTCCTCTAATACCAGGGTGTCTGTCTGCACCTCAACATCAATTGCTTCTATAGCTGTCATATTTTCTTGTGATTCTAAAGGAATTTCTTCCTCTTTCTAAGCTACTGTTTCTTCTATTACTATTTCTTCAGGGTCTGTCTGTATCCCTACAGAATTTGTACTGTCTGCTTCTTTAGGAAGAGGGTTTCTTCCTTGCACTCTAGCCCTTTTGTTCTTCTTTCTTCTGTGGGCCTTATCTGCTTGTTCTAACTGTTTCCTCAATTCCTTAATAATTTCCTTGAGTTTAACCACCTTCTGCTTTAATACTTCAACCTTCTTAGCCTTTTTCTTCAACAGTTTGTTTTCTTTTTTTAACTTTCTAATTTTGTTATGGCTCTTGGCTGGTTTTTGTTTATGAGAGGCTTCAAAGTCTTCTTCATTCTGGCCAGCAGATGGTTGTTCCTTTATTCCTTCTGTCCAAGAGGGATTCTCATTTCAAAATGAGGTTCTTCCTATGTTGTGTCCTCTGGAAAATCCATTTCAATATCAGGAAAATCTTCAACTGGTTTTGAAGAGGAGGCTTGTTCTGGGCATTTTTCTGGATTGTTTGTGCCTCTGTCAATTGAGGTTCCCAAGCTTCCCAAAACCTAGGCTATTTCTACCTCATAGCTCTTCATAAATTGTTCTGTCATATGCTCTAATGTCGGTTGGGTGTCTTCCTGATCATTCCTTTGTGAGGTATGTTTTGCTTGCCCAATTTCTTGAACATTCTCGCGTGGAGACTGTTTTGTAGAATTTTGAAGTTCTTCAGGCTATTTTGTTGTACCCTGAATTTCTTTAGTTGTTTCCTGAATTCGTCTACTTCTTCTCCTTGTCTGAATGATGGTTTTAGGGGCAATTGTTGCTCTCTTCCTCTTTTTCGTTAATTCCTGTGTTTGTGAGGTCTGGACCTATGTGATTTGGGCAGGGTCTGCCTCAACTTCGGTTTGAGGAGATGGGATTTGTCTTTGGGTAGTAGTCTCCTCTTCCTGTCTATCTTCAATTTCCTGTGGTGGTTCTACATGGAATAATTCAGGCTGCTCCAGTTGTGGAGGTCTATTGGTCTCAATCAGGTTATCCCAGGTCAATTGAGTTTGACTTATTGCTTTATTTTTTATCAGTTTAACTAATTTGTGGTGACTGATAATAGTAACAGGGTCTTTGGATTTTTTCGTTCTTAAGGAAACCTCATGTATTATGGCATTCAGAAAGAAAGGTAGATTAAGTACTAGCCATTGTTTTAAAGATGCCATCAATTTGAGGTGGCGAGGTCGAATTACGTCATATCATCCATCACAGGTGATGTACCGCTGAATTATCCCTGCCAATTCCTTCCATGGTTCTCTGAGGGTACTGGGATTAAGTCCCTTCCCCTTCTTATCCAATTCTTCCCCAGGGTCTGTGAAAGTTTCCACAACTCCCTTCAGTTTTGTGTATCTTCCTGTCCACTGAATGCCCGTGTTAGAGAGGTCTGTGACCTCTGCTAAGATTTCAGAGGTGACTGATATTTGTATGCCTC
>ML827363.1:48517-61772 GCA_009831015.1 Picea engelmannii | reverse complement strand
TTTGGATGATATCTCTACATCAATTATTTCCTCACCAAAGGAAAGAAAATACTTGTTCTAATTCCTTCCTTACTATCAACATGCCATTTTGTTTCGACATATTTCCACCTCTTTCTCTTCCAGATTTATTCCTTCATTCTTTTAATTCTTGGGACATACTCTTTCTAAAAGAATTCATTATTCATGAACTCAACACTATGTGATGATGCCACCCAACTTCCATGAGTTGTTAACAAGTTTTCATCCAAAATTGTCCACATATTCCATTCAACAAACAAATTTATTTCACAAGTGACATTCAATACACCCACCCATTTTGGCAGTTTCTTAAAAAACTTAAACTTATTTCTTGTAGAATTTTTCTCCATATATAATATTCTTTGGTAGAATTTTCAAGTTCAATGTTACTTTAACAATATCTCCATCGATGATCTTCATCATTGTCCTTGCTTTTCTCATCAATATCATGTTGATCTTGATCATTCTCCTTCCTCCTTGAATGAAACATTTCTTCAACATTTTCTTTAATTTCTAGTTGTTGCTGCACCAAATTAGTATCTATGTTTTCCTTCACTTTTGTCTTGACTTGAGAAGTATCTAGAAGTTTTCCTTCATAAGCTTCATGATTTTCCTAAATAAAAAATTTAGTAGCACTATTTGTTTCAAGGAGCGTGTCTTCCAACCATCTTGATTCACAATTTTGACCTTTGCAATTTCATTTTGATCCATAACGACCATACTTATCACATCTTCTTCATTCAATTTCTGTAAATTGTGGTTTCTTGTTTCTTCTTGGAACTCAATTCTTAGTTCATCATCTTCTTTAATTGGGTATTCTTGCACTGTACTAATATACTTGGAAACAACATCTTCATAACCTTCAAGGTTATCTTCCACAACATCTCTTTCATTCTCATCTTTTACTTAGTTTATCGTTTTAATTATTCCAATGTCATCTTCATCTTGTGTATCAATAGTTTCGTGATATTTGGGTCCATATTCATTAATGATTTCTTCTATTTCTATAGAAACAACAATACCGGTTTCTTTAGAACAACATGATTTCCCAAAGGATTATTTGGCTTCACCATTTATTCTTCGAATTCACTTGGTATATCTTACACCCATTCATCACATGTTTCATCTTTAGGAAAAATGTATATGATAGGCTCTTCAATATATTTCCCAAGCTCTTGTATCTTTTGGGGTATTCTAGGCAATTTCTTCCCATTCTCTATTGTAGTCTAATGTGTCATCTCTCTATACACATCCTCTAAAACTTATTTATTTTCACAAGCCACATTCTCAAGCTTCTTTCTCTATTTATTTACAAAAAATTCCAATCATTCCCTTATTATATTAAGCACCCTTTTCTCAAATTTATTGTATTCAAGAGTCTTACTGTCTTGATGAACGTTTTTGAGGAATTCCATAATGGTCATAATTTTCCTCCTCTCATTCTCATCCATTTTTATCTCATCATCTTGATTGTATCTTATTTCTCTAGGGTTTCTTTTCTTCCATCCCCGACCATATTGTAATCAATGCAATATTTTATTCTCTATAACAATTATTCCTTGCTATTGGTTAATGGAGCTTGTGTGGATGGAAGAGGGTAGGACACCTGCATATAGGAAGAAGGAGTTGATAAGAAGTGAAAAGAGCATAATCAGGTGTAAAAGTAAGGATCGTGTTCCAGGCACGGGTCACACTCTCTTATGGTTATGGATACCATATGCTCGTAGCGTTTGAGACCTTGGGGGAGAAGCTATTTGGATATGGAAGACAATGGGTACAATGAAAAACAAGAAGGGTGTGACTGAGGTGTCCCCTTAGGGTCAGTCTGAACATATGGAAGACTCATGGACCACTCTTTATCAATTTCACATCTTTGTGCAGGGACTGACTTCCCAGGTGTCATTCATCTTGGAAATTTTAATACAACATAGGACAATAATGAGACAACAACAAGATGAAATTGATGCTCTCCACTCCCAACTGGAAGAATTACATACCCAATCTGGATCAACACATCCTACTCCGACACCAGATTTGAATGCCAGTGGATCGTCTCCATCCGTGGGTAGCCCTATCACAGACTTGAAATTCCTGACTGAAAATGTGGAAAATGATGCAATTGACGCTATTGACCTCCCAAACGCTGGTGCCTGATGTTCTTTTTAGTTATTTGCATCCTTGGAATTTTTTTTCAAGTTTATACTGTAAAGTTTTGTAATTAAATTTCTCCACTAGGAGACACGATTTATCTAGGGATAGATAGGATAAGTACCTTCTTTAAGCACCATATTTTTTTCCTTGCCTCTGGGTGCTTAATTTTTTAAGACTCTGCGAGCTTCAACCTCACCCTTTTTTGATAATATAAATATCCCAGCTGTTGTAAAAAAAAAAAACAATTATTCCTTACTATGGGTTTCTTCAATAAAAAATTCATCAAACACACATCTCTACTTCTAGAGATGTCCTATCCTTGTAGCAATACTCTTGGTGCTTATCACTAATTACCAACTCTCCTTCTATTTGTTATAAAACGTCTCACACTAGAAGTTTTTAGGATATTTAAATGCTTAGGAGTTAGTTAAGATCAACTTGGCCTAATGTGTCATTAGGTAAACGTATGTTTCTTTAGTATGCATTTGTATTTAGGTAATCCAAAGGTCATGCTATGTTCCCGACATAGAGTGATCTGACAATTCATATTCTCCTCGATCTTAACGGATACATTGTTCCGTGGCTTAACACATGATTGGTCCATGATATCTATTTAAAGAGCATGGAGGGTCATTTGTTGATAATCGACTGTGAGAAACTCCCTTGTAAATCTCTCTGTAACATTTTTCTTTTGTGTTAATAAATTGCTCCAAGTGGCCACGTTGGCTGGGGCCATGGATGTTTCCTCGTAGGGGTTTTACCACATAAAAAAATCAGTGTGTTGATATTTGATATGGTTGTGTGAGTGGTTACTGAAGGTGTTCATCCTCTATTGGAATATCTGTGTTTTCAAACATGGTATGATAACACAGTTGAAGACCCTCTCCCATTGTAGATTGAAATTGTGAAGTCGTGTTGCCGCATCTATTGTTTTTTTCTATTTTCATATATTTATAGGTTGATATGACTATTCCATTGTGTCTAGAGTGCTTGTTTTATCTAGGAACACCTTTCGTTTCACTTGAAAAGGTTTATGTTTGCTCAAAATATGACAATTTCAGCCAGATCCGGAGGTATAAAGCCTGAATACGCCCTTTAAAATTTTTGCAGAGATAATATTTCGGTTTTCTATTTTTTATTTACAGGTTGTTGTTATTTTTTATCTGTGTATTCTCTTTTTCCTGCACTCTGTGTGATCTCGACAAATCAGAAATAGAGAAGAAACAGTTTCCTGTATGCATATACTCTTTTCTATGCGCTTTGTGCGATCTTGGTAAATCATAAACAAAGGGAAAATTTGCATTTTCTGGGTAAGCTAGCTGAGATCTAACCCTTATTTTCATTGAGAAGCGAAACTTTTTCTTGTGTGAAAATATTTTTTATGAGCACGCTTTCCATGGCCGTCTTCCATAACAACAACAACAACACCTCGAATCCTCCTTCTAAGCAATATAATATGTTTTGCACTAGCTCACTTAGTTAAAAGTTATTTTATTAAGTAAGAGGTCTTCAATTCAAGTGTCTTTTTTGTTACTGTTGTTTGAAAAAGTTCATGCATCCATTGTAAAGTGTATTTCACTTAAATTATAAAAGTGAATCACTATAAATAGCTTTAATATTTTAAGTTATTTATTTTTCATGCAACTTTCATTTATAAAGTAACTTCATTGCAAAAGTGATCCCCAATTATTTTATAAAAGTGGGTCACTTCATAAGCAACTTATTTGTAAACGTGAGGTTATTAGAAGGAGGGGTATCACCACATGGACCAACTTCTACTTGCCACGTGGATCTTTGGTTACTGTTTATGCCTTTTCTCAAAAGGGCATAACTTTCACATCCAAAGTCCGTTTTTTTTGTTGTTTTTTTTAAACAACCTATTTTTTTGAGAGATTTCCATCTAGATCATACGTTTTAGTGTTTAAATATATATTATTTCCATATTTAATATGGCTTCTCCCAGTGCTATTTTGCTTACCAACACCAACTACTTCCAATGGAAATCCCATATGGAGGATTTATTAATAAGTAAATGATTGTACTAGATTACCTTGGGAAAAGAAAAAGAACTCACTAATGATGACAAGTATACCAAATGGATTAATAGGAATGATGAAGCCCATGGACTAATCAGAATGTCCATCGCTTTTGATTTAAGGTTTCAATTAAATAAATTAATGCCCTCAATAAATATTGGGAAAAGATTGAAGATGTTTTTGGTAAACACAATATTATTCAATCTCACCAGTTGGAGAACCAATTAATGACTTTAAGTCCAAATGATTTTCCTTGCATTGAATATTACTTATCTAAGTTCAAAACACTTAGAATTTTGTGTATCAAGTGCCAACTATATTTGAAGGAAGATTGATGCATATATGCTATTATTTCTAAGCTTGGTAGTGCATACTTTGTTTTTGTATCTACCTTTTATGCCACTAGAGAAGCTCTTGGGAGTGATTATAAACAAACCTCTCTTGATTCCTTTTGTGATTCTCTAATTTGAAAGAAAGATAAGCTTGTGCAACTTGGATTGATCAACACTGCATGTACATCCAACAAAGCCTTAGTGGCCCAACTAAAAAATTAAATCCAAGAATCCCAAGAAGCAACATCCTCACCACAACAACAAGAAAAAAAATGGTCCCAACCCCTCTCATCCAACTTTCGCTCCTAATGGTGACAATTGAGAAAAATATTAAAATAAGAAGACTGGCAGACATTGCAAATTTTTTGGGAAAGATGGTCATGTGGATTCCAAATGTTTTAAGAAGATGGAAGCTTTGGAAGAAATGATGAAGAAGCACAACATCCGTATTGATTCTTCTTCTTCTAACTCTTCTTCTCATGGACATGCACTTTTTGCTTCATGTTTCTCCTTCAATGCAACTTCTTCTTCTTCTTCTTCTCATGAGTGGCTTATTGATTCTTGAGCATATTATCACATGGATGAAGATAAAGCCATATTTTATGCTCTAAATGATTGTAACACCAAGAAAATATTTTTTGGTGATGATAGCTATCTTAGTGTTGTAGGGTCTGGAACAATTTAGGTAGATAATGGTCATTTCAATGATGTATTATGTGTTCCAAGAATTTCCTGCAACCATCTATTAGTATATCATATTACTCATTCAGGTGAAGGTAAAATCGTAGATTTTTCACCTCACCAAGTTGTAATCAAGAATCTAAAAGATCCTAGAATGTTATTCCAACGAAATTGTTGATGATATTACTAGGTTGTACAAGTTTGACAACTTTGGGTCATCATCTTTTCCATCAATTTTTGTTTCTCATAGCGATGACTTCAGAAAAATCTTACCAATCATCAAATAGTGATTGGTATTCCTCTTATTTCTTGAAGAGATGGTGTTTGTGCTGGTTGTGTTCTCGAAAAACATCATCGGGACAATTTTGACAAACGTGCCTCTTGGCATACTTCGACCCCTTTGCAGCTTGTTCACAGTGACTTCTGTTGTCCAATTTCTTCCCCTTCTTTTTCTGGGTGCAACTATTTCCTAAATTTCATTGATGAATTTTCCAGACGCACTTGGGTTTACTTCTTAAAATTTAAGAGAGGAGTTTTTGACTAGTTTTTGGCCTACAAGGCCCTTGTCGAAAAGAAATTTGGACATCAACTTCAAAGGTTAAGAACATATAATGGAGGAGAATACGTGAACAATAATTTTACAAGTTACTACACTGCACATGACATCCAAATGCAACATATTGTTCCATATACACCACAACAAAATGGTGTTGCTGAGAGAAAGAACCACTCATTAAAATAAATGGATAATTATATGATCCAATCTAATGGATTAAGTCTAAAGTATTGTGTGGAAGCCATTAGTTGTGAAAATTACATAGTAAATAACATTCCCACAAAGTCTCTTAAAAATATAACACCATAAAATGCATGGAATAACATTAACAAAGATGCAATCCACTTCTATGTATTTGGTAGTGTAGCATGGGCTCACGTTCCTGATGAGAAAAGCAAATCTTTACAACCTACGAGTGAGAAGTGGATTTTTGTTGGGTATTCTGAAGATGTCAAAGGTTACAAACTTCTTCAACCTCATTCAAATGAAATTATTATTTGAAGAGATGTTAAATTTGATGAAAATATCTTGGCTTGTGAGCCTAATTCAACGTTTGTGACTTCTTCATCTTGAGATCCATCTCMAACATTTGTTCCTTCTTTTGTTCCTATTCTGGTTTCTTCTTCTTCTTCTTCAGATGATTACAGTGAGGATGAAAATCCACCTCCGCTTTCTCACCTTCCCCTAGATGAGTCCATTGAACCTGAACTGACACCAACACCACTGCTTCTTAGATGGGTCTGTTCAACATCTGAAGCAGTCGATGATCTTGTCGATGATCACTGATATCAACGTAAAAAACGTTCATAATTCCAACAAGCCTCTTCTCTTTTGGTTCAAGTTTAAGAGACTCATTATCCAAATAAATTTGCAGAAGATTTAGGTAATCCAAATTGGATATAACATTAATGGAAAATGATACTTGGGATCTTGTACCTCTACCGAATGGAAGAAAAATTGTTAGATGTAAATGGGTCTACAAAACTAAGTATGCATTGGATGAAATTGTTGAAAGACACAAACAAGGCTTGGTTAGTTTCCAAAGGATCTTCCCAAGTTGAAGGAATCAACTATAATGAAACCTTTTCCCCTGTAGCCAAAATGAATTCCATCCACCTTGTTCTAGCCCTTGCAGCCTCACATAAATGGGAGGTCCATCAGATGGATGTCAAATCCGCTTTCTTGCATGGGGATTTGCAATAATAAATATACATGGAAAACCTCTTGGCTATGTCTAGAATGACTCCAACCTTGTTTTCCTCCTTAAGAAATCTCTGTATGGTCTTAAGAAATCTCCTCGAGCTTGGTATGCCAAAATGGAAAAAAATCTTCTTGATACCAACTTTTCTAGATTTCATTCTAACCCTAAAGTCTATACCAAGAAAGTAGGAAGCTATCTAATAATCCTTTTTCTTTATGTTTATGACCTTATCCTCACTGGTAGTGACCCAAAACTTTTAAACCATGTGAAAACCATCCTTAAGAAGAAATTTAAAATGTCTGACTTAGGATATTTGCACTATTTCCTTGGCCTCCAAGTTTTTCAAACCAAGGAAGGAATTTTTCTTTCCCAATATAAGTATGCTTGTGACCTTATTTGTAGCTTTCACATGGAAGAAGAAAATGCAACCCCTTCTCCCTCCCAGTATAGAGTCAAACTCATTGCCACTTGTAACTCTCCCGAAGTTGATGCCACTTTGTATCGTCAGTTAGTTGGTAGCCTCTTATACTTGACTCATACTTGTCCTGATCTTTTATTTTTTGTTTGTCTTGTTTCCCAGTATATGTAAACACCCCATGAAATCCATTTGGAATAAGTTGAAAGGATACTTCAGTATGTCTGAGGTGCAGTTCAGTTCGAGATACATTACAACTTAGGGGGGACTCCTTTATTGGTTGGTTTCACTGATTTAGATTAAGTCGATGACCCTAATGATCAAAATTATATTGTAGGTTATATTTTTATCACGGGTTTAGGAACCGTCACTTGGGCCTATAATAAACAACATGCTATTTTTCTTTCTTCAACAGAAGCATAGTACCGAGCAACGGTTAACGCAAGTCGGGAAGCCTCATGGCTTCGATAGATCCTTTCATAGTTTGGATTCCAGTAGAAGCATTCGACAATCCTCTAGTGCGACAATCATAGTGCCATCAATCTCTCCAAAGACCCAATTCAACACTGGCGCAAAAAACACATCGAGATACACATGCACTTCGTCAGAAAAATCATTCATGATTTTGTTATTGAAGTGTTAGTTTTCCCTATAGAAGATCAAGTTGCATAAATTTTCACAAAGTCTTTTACATAAGTAGAGTTTTCCAAACTTCGATCTATGTTAGTATTTCGGGAGGTTTTCATTAAGGGGGGATAGGCTCTAATGCCTCATTCCTTCTCCTATTGTGTCACATTTGTATATCCTTCAATCCTATCTGAATTTGTTCTTAAGGGGGGATGTTAGGATATAAACACTTAGGAGTTAGTTAATATCAACTTGGTCTAATGTGTCATAAGGTAAAAGTGTGTTTCTTTAGCATGCATTAGTATGCATTTGTTGTTAGATAATCCGACAGTCACACTATGTTACTGACATAGAGTGATCCATTGGTTCATATTATCCTTGATCTTAATTACTACATTGATCCGTGGCTTAGCACCCGATTGATCCATGATCTCTTTTTAAAGAGCATGGAGGGTCATTTGCAGATGATTGATTGTGAGGAACTCTCGTGTAAATCTCTTTGTAATATTTTTCTTTTGAATTAATAAATTGCTCCAAGTGGCCACGTTGACTGGGGATGTGGATGTTTCTCCATAGGGGTTTTACCATGTAAAAATATCACCGTGTTGATCTTTGATCTGGTTGTGTGAGTGGTTGCTGAAGGTGTTCGTCCTCTAATGGAATACTTGTGTTTTCAAAAAACAATATCTTTATCGTATTGGCCTTCACAAAGGCCACATGCATCCACTTTTCAAGGACACCTTCTCTTCAATGTACGAATGAAATATTTCTTTGATACCACACGATACAGGTAGTTATGACCCTCCTACAAATCAAAATTTCGCAACAAAAGGAGAACAATCCACACTCAATAGAGAATTCAATTCAACACACAATCAAGAGAGAATAAACAAAAAACATACATATAACTTCCAACAACTATATTAGGATCAATGGATAATTCTTCGAGGCTTCATTACATGCACATAGACTATGTAAATGACTCTAGAACAAAAAAATCGACCACTAGCTACAATAGACCAAATAAAAGAGAGCCAAAGGCCCCAATCACATCAAGGCTTCACATATTTAAGATATGGGTAAGCGATTACTCATCTCCCAAGACTTTTAATTTTATTGGGTAGCTCGTACAATTAAATAATTATAATACTACAAGCTAATTATTGCCTCTTGACCTTCCAGGTAAAATCCATAATTTGAAGTTTGAATATTCAAAGCTAAATTAGGAAAATATGTACACATATTTGTACCTACTGTTCTTTGTGTTTGAATTTATTGAATCGCTTAAATTAAATATATTTTGATGAAATTTTTATGGAAGGTAGATTAATATATCCTCTACATCTTGTAAAAAATTCATAGTTTAACTCCTAATATTGAATGTGCATAAGGCAAAACATTGAACACCTGTTTCTGTAGAATTATGTGTGCAGTCTCTAAATTGGGAGTGACACTGAAACTCAATAATTTTTTATGAAATTTGGTGAGTAAATACAATAATGTGTCCTATAAAACATATCTAAATTTCAAACCTTAAATCCAATATATGAGATCACGCAGATCAAAATACTAGGCCTCTTCCAACACATAAATAAAATATGGAAATCATTGCATACTGATTCTGGACACCTAGACATCATCAATTTTTTCTAAAAATTAGTGAGAATGAATGAATATGTGTCCTTTGCATCCTACCCAAATTTCATACGTTGATTCTAAAATACATGCTCATTTTGATCAAAATACTAGCCATGGTTTACGCATAAAAGAATTATGGAATTTCACTATGTGCTAGTTTTGGGATTTAGCGTAGGGTCTAAACTGAGTGTTTCCTTATGGAATTTAGTGTGTAGGAATATAAATACCTCCTCTACAAGATATCCATATTTATCCTTCTTATTCCAATGTATGTGAGTGCACAGATGAAAACACCAAAGCACTATTTACACACTAGAAATCTGAAAAACTTGTAACAAAACACAAAAACTTGAAATTTATCTTTAGGTATGCAGGATTGCCAAAACTCCAAGGATGATTTTGCATCATTTCTACTAAAAAATATGTGTTCTCTCAATTTTAGGGTAGAATTGTAGGCAAATATTGGATTAAAACCATTGTTACTTCATTTGATAGTTTACGATGATAGTTTTGAAATGAGAAATAGATGCAACATAAATTGAGAAAATTTTCCATGTTTGTTTATCTTGTCTAATGATGTTGCTTATGGCCCAAATTGCATGAATGTATTAGCATGCGATGATTTTGTTGTCATGGTGTGACCTAATGAAGAATTGTTGAAATTATTTTCATCAAACTCCAAGCATTCTCAATAGTAATTACTCAATCATTCATATTTGTTCTATTGCAATAATAATTAGATATTTTTATTGATATATCTTAATATCATCCTTCCTCCACTAGCACATGTTTAGTTTCTAAATTATAAATTCATATATAGGCCAATCCTTGTTTCAGGTGTTGTCTATTAATGGTTGTGGGGACATGAAAATGCTCCCTGGGATTGTTTTTTAGCATGATCATATTTGGGAGAACCAACTAAGTAGGAAAAGTAGCATGCATTAAAGAAATTTCGAGGTCTAAAATGGGCCTCCTAAGGAAGAATGTCCATGCAATGCATTTACTTTCTACAATGTGATCATAGAGGGGGGAATGAGTTGAGGCTTGTCATGCAAATGCCGATCAACCAAAAATAGATAAGTGGTGGAGGTTCAATGGTCTTGGGTATTTATGAGTTTTATCATTGCTTCCATCACCTCATCGCTTCTATGGGTAAGCCAAAGATAATATCACCACCTCTATCACCTCAAGAAGTGGGTAAGGTAGATCAATATGTTACATGGGTGGTGTATGGTGTAATGATTGATGGCAGGTGCCATGGATAGATGGAATATGTGTAAGTATGGATGTTCACTTTGGAGTGATCATGTTTATTGACTAACTCTAATTTAATACTCAATTTTTTCCATATCTTTTCAACAAGAATGCATGTGTCATGTTGGCCAAGGGATAAGTAGCATGCGTCTCTTTGGGAAGAGAGGACCCTTTATTATTATTTTATTATGTGTTATTTTTTATTATTATTGGTGATACATATCATTATATTAATATGTAGAAATACATATATATACAAAATGGTCAAATGGATAGAGCTTGAAAATGTCATTAAAGTTCATTATTTTGTGTGACCAAAGAGATGGTTACTAGACTATAAATATAATTGACTATAAATATAATTGAATGTCACATAATAATTCTAAGTCTATTTGCTTGGAATTAAAGTATATCAATTGGCCATATTATCATAAAATTGCTTATCAAAATAGACCGTGGACAAAAAAATACTATGTTATCCTACCAAAATATCCTAATAGACTATAGACAAAGGAAATGCATAAATGATGTCTTACTATTATCCTATTTTTTCTCCATATTTGGAATTGTTTATTGTATCCTTTTCCTCAGTGGAGTTCAGTATTTGAGCCATAACGACATTCATTTTTGGGAGCTCCTTACATTTCTTTCTGAGGTCCTTGGAGAGAGGGGTAAGAGTCATCTCTCGGTATTTGTGCTTTTTCTTTGCATCAAAGCTAGAGGCCATAAAGAACCTCATATGCCACATCATATTCAATGGGTTCCATAAGTGGGATGTCAAATAAGAAGTAATTAGGAAGAAAAATGGTAACAACTAACCAACACATGAAAGGGGCATATTAGTAGATATCTATAGGTCGACCTATAACTATAAGGCACCTTTTATTTTCATGATAACCATTTACATTTCTATAAGGCAATGGTTCCCTAAATAACCTTGTGATCTATTCATGAAGTGGAATGTGATCATGGAGCCTCAGTGTACTGGATGAAGGACTAGGCTCTCTTATGTTAATGGCTTGAGGTACATACCTGACACAACTTTAGGTTGCGTCACTTGACAAGTCTACTCTCCTTTAATTAGTTAGCATTGATATGGGGTAATATTTTATTATGTGATATTATTATATTTTGTTCCTATATTTATATTATGTATATAATATTTCTTCTCCCTTCATAATTTCTCTATCCTTAAAGCAAGGGTAATTAAGAAGCAAGGGTAATTAAGGGTGTTTCTCAAGGAACTTTTATATCTCCTAGATGAATCTTATTTTAATTTTTTTTTCCATTTAATGAGGTACTTGGTTACTAATTTGAAATTAAGTTTTGTTCTTTCAAGTTGTGAGCATATTGTTTGGCCCTAAAATGGTTCGTACTTCAACATCCAATGTAAAGAGTTCCATCTTTACTAATTAATGTCACCCCAACATTTTTTTAGACAAGAAACATGAAAACATTATGGATGTGTCTTTTATCTAGAAATTCCAAGCCATATGCTACTCAATTATTTAGTGTGTAGGAATAGAAATACCTCCTTTGCAACATTTTCAAAGTTCACCTTATTATAAGGTATGTGAGTGCACAAATGAAAACATTGAATCACTATTTACGCACTAGAAATGTAAAAAGCTTGTAACAAAACACAAAAACTTGAAATTTATCTTTAGGTGTGTAGGATTGCCAAAACCCCAAGGATGATTTTGCATCATTTCTACTAAAAAATACGCGTTCTCTCAATTTTAAGGTAGAATTATAGGTAAATATTGGAATAAAACCATTGTTTCTTCATTTGATAGTTTACGAATAGTTTTGAAATGATAAATAGATGCAACACAAATTGAGAAATTTTCCTATGTTTGTTTATCTTGTGTATTGATGTTTCTTATGGCCCAAACTACAAGAATATCTTACCACATGATGATTTTGTTTCCATGGTGTGACTTAATGAAGAATCGTTGAAATTATTGTCATCAAACTCCAAGCATTCTCAATAGTAATTACTCAATTACACATATTTTTTTTGTTGCAATAATGATTAGATATTTGTATTCATATAATTTAATATAATCTTTCCTCCACTAGCACATGTTTAGTTTCTATAGTACAGATTCATAAATACGTCAATACTTGTTTAAGGTGTTGTTTATTAATAGTTGCGGGGGCAAGAAAATTCTCCCTTGGAATTTTTTTAGTATGATCATTTTGGGAGAAGAAACTAAATAGGAAATTAGCGCACATTAGAGAAATTTTGAGGTCTAAAATGGGATTCATGAGGAAAATAACAAAATAGTAGTTAAAATTATAAAACAAGAGTTATGAGTTTTCAAAGGGAAAGAAAGAAAACTA
>ML827363.1:14927-30391 GCA_009831015.1 Picea engelmannii | reverse complement strand
TGCTATGATTCCTTCATTAGGAGGAATAGGATTATTTAGAGGAAAGTTGATAACCCTATGTGGAAGACTTACCCAAATATCTATGAGGGCCAATGGAACTTTAACAGAGGAAGAATTTGAAGTTGTTAAATTTATTGAGAACAACGCTCCATTTTCTATGTTATTAGGAAAACCGTGGATTGAAAAAGATTAGGCCAGAAGGAAAGAAGAAGAAGCCTTAGAACAAAAGAAGCAAGAGTTGAAAGATTTCATGACTAGGAGGATTGCACACTTGATTGAAGAACAAGAGAACCAGGCGAAGCTATTTCAAACTAGATATTTGGATGTCGAAGTTGGAAGAACATTAGAAGACCCACAAAAGACTGAAGTACCTATTCCAGGTAAAGATGAAGTATTACCCTTGATTTCTAGGAAGGAACCTCAACAGCGTGAAGTTACTCTGTCAAAAGAAGATAAGAACCAGAATGGAAAAAGGAATTCTGAGATGAAGCTCACTGGAAAGAAGGCTAGAAAAATAAGTAAGAAGAGAGCTAAGATTGAAAAGTTACAGAAGGTTCCCGAGGGAACTTCGCAGAAGAAAAATTTGCAAAATTGGAGCTTCGTCGGAATATCAAAACAACGTCACGTGGCACTTTTCCATGATGAAGCAATATAGTTGTTGGAACAGTATAACCGTTCGACCAACGGCCCGAATGGGTATAAAGGAATGTATGGTTAGAAAGTTCGCCACTAGAACGTTGGTACTGTGCCACAATGGACACAACTGAGTTAATGAGGTCTTCTCACCCGTTGCAAGAGATCCATTACCAAGTTATCTATTTATCCCATTGTGCCACGCAACGAGAACACTTTTTCCAATCATAACTATCAGAGCTCACAACATAGTTGATTTCGCACAGTGAACACCGTGTTAGTGCCACCTTTCCTGTTGCATCGAACAGTTACTCTTCGAACCCGAGACATTCAACCACGAGCGTGCATGTCGGACGAGCCTAGCACTGCAGAGAAAATTGTCGAAGAAGTTATTATTGACCTAATGACTAAAAGGGTAATGTCTAAAAGAGCGATGTTTGCAAGATTTCAAGCATCATTGACAATAGGACTGCAATACTTTCTGTTGACTTCTCGCCGAGCCAGATCATCCCGACCATCAGCAGAAAAGAGAACCAAACATAGAGATGACCTAGTCAATGTGAAGTTGATCCTGTCCATATTTTCGGATTACATCCCACCTCTGGCCAGGGAAATGAGTCAAGATAGTGTTCCAAGAGAATTCGAGTACACCATGGTTACTGTGTACCTCCCGAAGGGGATACGCACAGTTCACACACAACAGGATAATATCACAGCGTTGAAGTTCAATGACTTCAACCTTGGAGATCACAAAAACTACAGTATGCTTGCCCTGTATAAGTACCTGACCAAGACGAAGGGGAAGAACTCAAAGATAATCACTCAATATAATCACTCATCCATGGATGATGAACCTCATGCAGTCCACTCTGTTAAATGTCATGTAGATCCCACACTTTGGAAGGCACCAGGAAGTCAATGCCTATGTCAAGTTATTACTTTCATGTTACCATGGCGGCTACTTATGGCTAGACCACCATATCATAGTCGACCTGACGTTGATCCATAGGATCATGGGATTAAGTATGAAAGAACCCGATCCATAGGATTTCTATCTAGGAAAAGCCACAGACCACGCACTAGCACAAAAAATCAAGGATACATATGGCGATGTCGAAAAGGGAACGCGAGGCTAGAAGGTAGCCTCCATCCAGAATGGTGCAGTGTGCCTCGCCTGTCAGTTAATTGCAGGAAAGTTAGTAAGGAAGAACATACCTACGCAGGTAACAGGCTTTGTTTTTGACCTCGCAGGAAAGTGCGTAGAAGTTTTACAGATGAACTGGGTGAAGTACCTGGTGAATCATCTGGAGCTAGACTGTCGCGAAGCCTAGGATCACAGCTATGAGTTCCATTTTAGTTGGCTCCTGATCCTTATTACCTTTGTTGCCTGGGAGATGTCGGAAGGTGCGAAATTTTTGGATATTGAACCATTTGAACCACTTTCTATGGAGTTCGCTACTTGTTGGTACTCGAGTGATATGAACAAATAGTGGAAATCGAACGTTGTTTTTCATACGTACTACCTTCATTTGAAGAGAGCCATAGAAGAAGAACCTACCTCTGATGAAGTTCTGCGGAGATCGACACTTCATCTACCTCATAGCACGAGTCGATGAACATAAGGATCAGCTGTATTCATACTACAAGCTCACGGAAGAGGATCTTGAGGAGATCACTAAGGACTAGTCGGCAGACCTCCTTATTCTAGCAGATCCTGCAAAGATGTCCAACCCTGACAGCCCAAAAACCATGCATGATACACCTAGACCCAACAAAACGAAGAAGACCGAAGAGGTCCAAGACCTAAGCAGTGCCTCAGGAAATACTACTTTAGTATCACCTGACCGAGGGGGTGAGGAGGAAGAAATAAATGGTACAGAAGCTTAACAAAAGCAAGGCGAAGTAACACCGCCGAGAGATGAGACCGATCCCCTGAAGAAGAGGAATGTTTCTCCCCTAAAACCTTCTTCCCGGAAGAAATCGAGAGCCACCGTGACCAATATTAATACCGTGCTTACTACTGATGACTTTGACTTCATCATAGTCGCCCTCAATGACTCTTCACTGGAACTCGTGGAGAAACAAGAAGCTAAGCAGGAGGAAATGTATGATAGACTTAAGATCGAGTTCTGAGGGGTACAACAAGCCCTTCATTCCAGCCGCGCAATATCCATTGCACCTCTATCATCAAGAGAACCTGAGTTGGGGGATGAACCAGCCCAACTCCGCCGATTAGCTGATGCGGTCAAAGCTCGTCTTCATTGCGCACAAGAAGAAGTCAAACAAGCTACCCAGACCTTAAAGCAAGTACAAGGTGACATTGTAGAACAACGCAGAATTGCAGAACAGGAGAAGGTTGATCTCCAGACCAAGTTTAAAGCGGAGAAAGCACAGATGCAACAAGAGAAAGAACAGTTTCTCGCAGAGCAGCTCGAAGTAAAAGAAGAAGTAAACAGATCCCTCCGCTCTATGATAGGCTTAGAGCTACAGGCTGAAAAATGAGTCACACATCAAATAGAGTAGTTCACAAAAGCTTTCCAGTAGCTACAGTAACAAATAATAGATTTAGAGCTCCACATTGTACCTGACACCCCGCAGGATGTAAGGGACCAAAGGGAAGCAACTGCTTGAAGCGCAATTGAACGAAGAAAAGTATGTGCCCTGTAATGCAAGAAACTGAGTGATTGTAGTCCCCAGGCCTATGAGCAACTAACTGAGAATCCATAACTGAAGGCACTGGAGTCGTAGCTCCAAGAGGCGAAGTATCAAGCAGAAACAATACAGGCGCAGTTGAAGCCTCTGTCAGTTGTGGAAAGAATGAAGTGATCCCAAGAGCAGCGCACTGCCCAGCAGCAGGTCCATACTATTTAGAGAAGAGTTATGGAAGTAACTCATAGGCTCCAACCTGTATAGGACGAGGCTTACTAATTGTTCATAGAAATTGACGGTCGAGGAGCGGAACTAGAGCAAGTTGTCACTACAGTTGAACAGGGCCTCGAGGGACCTATCAATGAAGTAGTCATACAAGAGTTCACTGAACAGGAGGCCATAGCACAACAACAAGTCAAAGCAGCTCGAGCCAAGATTGAGGCTTTTGAAGCAATACTAGTCAGATCAGAGTGACTCGAGATGAGTCACAGGTGAGTGTTGGGGGCATGTTGACCCTTGACCAAGTTTTGAGGATTCTTAGTCATGTTTGACCTAATTTTGGGACTTCGACAGGCTATCGAAGGTGGAGCGCAAGATGAAGCGGAGATCACAGGATCCGACCCCTTTTAGGGACCTTTTTGGGAGTTGGGATTATGTAACGGGTATGCGAATGTCGGCCCATGGGTTCACCCATCCTGAGGCCTATTTTGTATGTATAAATAGAAATATAGGCAATGTAAGAAGTAGTTGTTGCAAGTTGGCTAAGTGCTAGAGTTGGATCTATGCGATCAAGAATTGTAAGTGCTTTGGTGCATACTATGTGAGACTTGCAGAGCTAAGTGCAAGTCAGTGTAAGAGACTGTAGAAGGTTGTGTGCTTAGATCTACTCAGGGAAGGAGAATCTAGTGAGCTACGCAGATCTCTTGTCCTCTGTGGAGTAGGGTTTTTGAGGCTCTGTGCATGTAACCTATTGAAGAAGCTAATAAATAATACAAACGGTTGGTGGACATAGCCCCAGGGGGAGGGTGAACCACACACATGTTGTGTTGCTCTGCTTTGTGCGATGTATTGATGTATTTATGTATTTAATTTCTTAGTGCTTTAATATAGATGAATGATTTGTCGATACTTAGTGCTTAATATTATGGATGAATGTTATATCTAACTTATATACATGTGCTTAGTGTTGAATCTGTTAAGATCAGATCTGTTTCATCATGCTAAGTGCTAGATCTGGTTGAATACTGTGTTGTACTATTAAGGTTTAACTGTGTTATAACTAAGAGATAAATATTGATAAATATAACCGTTGAGTACTCTGTTAAGTGATTAGAATCGCAAATTTGTGTCCCAGCTAAGGTTGCAGACACTAGAGTCCTACAACCACCCCTGCCTCTACCTCCGATGAGACTTCATATTCTTCACAGGTGTTGCCGAAAGGGCCAATAGTTAGGGTTTTGTTGGTGCATTGTTGTAGTTTTGAACCCTGGGTCTGCCCCTGTGCCAACACTTTCCCTTATTAATTTTTGCAAAGATTTAAGATAACCATTAGAGAAATTTTGAGGTAAAAAATGAGCCTCAAAACAAAAAATGTGCTTTCAACATCAACTTTAAAAAAGAAAACCAATAAGATTCAAGATGATGATGATGTAAGGGTAAATAATTTTGGAGGGAAAGAAAAAAAACTACTTTTCTATCATATTTTCGGCTTATGTCCTTGTAGGTTTACTCAAATTTCAAGTGTGGGAACTTGTTGGATGTAGAATTGAATTTTTCATCCAATGAGTACCCACTCTGCATACTTTTGATAGACCCGTAGTGAGATAAATTGGAAATACATGAAAAATGTTTTTGTTTCGAGAACTACTTTTTTTAATCGCATTTTCGCCTTATATCCTTATATGTTTTCTCAGTTTTCAAGTGTGGGCACTTGTTGGATGTAAAATTTTAAGGAAAATAATAAGATAAGAGTTAAAATAATAAAATCAGAGCTATGATATTTCAAAGGGAAATAAAGAAAACTAATTTTTAATTATATTTTCAACTTATCTCCTTATATGTTAGAAAATAGGATCGCAAAGCAATAAAATAAAATAAAATGTGGAAATAAAGCACATAATATACACAACACAATAGAGACACAGATATATGTGGTTCACCCAATGTCGGTTATTTCCACTACAGAAATTTTCAGTCCTTCCTTTATTATTATCCAGCAAATGAAGGGATACAACCTACAACACACCCATTGTAACTTCCTCTTATTTTTTCATAGTTTCCTCTCTCATAATATAATATTCACTCACATACATTGTCGCAATACAATTCCCTCATACTTAAAATAGGGTTTCCTTCTAGGGAAAAAAACCCTAACATAACATAACTTCTACTGTCAAATCTGCAACCTAATGATGAACAATTCAGATTGACTACGAAATTACAATATGTTATAAGGAAATTTTCCCAAAACATTATCTTTGGGGGGCCTTCCCCTGAACCCCCACCAAGGGGGGACTCCAAAATATTGTCTCCTCCCCCCCCACACCCCCTGTCAGGAAATGGAATCCAAACACGGATGAAACAAGACTTCTGAATGAGGAAGATAATCAAGCTCCACAACCAACAATCTCCCACTTGGAGACTGATCAAAAGAACTCCCCTGTTGTTGGACTATGATCCACCTTGGACCTAGCAAGTTTCTCATCTTCACATTCATGCTTGAAGTCCAACTGAAACTAAGCAGGAACTCATTTTATCTATGGTTAATACCTTTTTAAACATGTATGCGAGATTATGGCTAGAATGTATCTTTTCCAACTTCAATTTTCCATCTTCCAAAAAGAATCATATGAAATGGTACCTGAGTTGTATATGTTTAGTATTAGAATAGAAGGTTGAGTTATTTGCAAGATGAATGGCACTTTGGTTGTCAAAGTACAACCTGTTATTCTCCTATTTCTTTCCAAATTCATCCATAAACCTTTGTAACCAAATCATCTCTTTACTAGCCTCTATAGAAGTAACATACTATGCTTCCATTGTTGAAACTGAAACAACCTTTTGCAGTTTCAAAATCCAACTTACTGTCATTCCACCTACAGTAAAAACATACCCTATGGTGCTCCTCCTGCTATATTTATCACCTGCCATATCTGAATAAAAATATCCTTGTAGAATAATTTTTGAACCTCCAAAACATAATGCATGAGTACCAGTACCTCTCAAATACCTAAGAATCCACTTTACTGCCTCCCAATGTTCTTTTACTGGACTGTTCATACACCTGCTCATAACTCCCACTACATGTGAAATATCTGGTCTTGTGCACACCATCGCATACATCAAGTTGTCAATTGTTGATGAAAAAGGGACCTTGGACATGTATTATATATGATCATGTGTCTTGGGACACATTTCCTTGGTTAATTCGAAATGGTTGGCCAAATGTGTACTAACCGATTTTTCATTCTACATTCTAAACCTCTCCAACACCTTCTCTGTGTACTCTCCCAGAGACAATGTCAATTTGCATTTTTCCTATGTATTTTTACTCTGATACTAAGGATTTTCTTTCCAACACCCAAATCCTTCATCGCAAATGAATTAGCTAATTTTATTTTGAGCACATTTATATCCTGCATGTTAGAACCTGCAACTAGCATTTCATCTACATACAATAACAAGATGATATAGCTTCCATTTTCTAGCCTCTTAAAATAAACACAGTGATCAAAATGACATCTACTATAACCTTGTTCTGTTTGTTAGCACATAGGATTGCAGGGGTCAAAAAATCACTTTGGTTTTTTTTTTTGAGTCATAGGTTTTTACAAGTCCTAGATTTTTGGGTCTCTTGTTATGGTCATAGCTTAAAGTTTGATTTGAATAATCTAAATTTTGGTTCAACCTTGGTTTAAGAGTCTTGAAGTAATGTAATTAGACATCGTGACAAGGTAAATAAAGTCCCTATGAGTCACACCTTACATCGTTACCTTGACATGTCACACCTCTAGTTTATACACAAGTTTCTCCTTGTCACCATCCATCCATTTGAATTTCAAATCAGAGTCAGATGTATGTTCTACCAACTTACTATGAGAGTTCGCAACGTACTCTAAGTACCTCGTGCATTCATTTGTCATCATTGCAATTAAAGGATCATGTCAAAGAGGATTTTATTTTTTTCAGAGCCTACATTTAACCACTTATTCATGGATTATTTCATAAGATCTACTAATAGTTTCCTTGAATAGTGAAAACTTTGTTTGAACTTGGCGTTGCAAACTAGCACTTCCAACTAGCACTGTGAACTGGTTGAAAAGGAGAGTTGGAGCTTGAATAACTTGTAAACGTATAAGTTCAAATTCACAGATATCAACATCAATCTCGGGTTTACCAGGAAATCCTTGAGGGTATGCATGTTTTTTAGAGGTTGAGAGAAGGTTTTATGTTGGTTTATCTAGCGGCATTGCAAATTGTCCTAATCCGGCGTTGTGCACCCTCTATTCCACCATTGTCGAAACCTTCATCATCTACACACTTAAAAGCTCACTTTTGAGAGAGTGGATATGCACCCCTATCTAATTTGAAATATATGGTTGCTCATCTATTGAAGCAAGCTTAAGTTGCACACATCATCAATGCTGCTAATTGATATTTATACTAATAAAAAACCATGTTTTAGAAGAAAATTCACATTTGTCTCCCTTTTATTATAACTCTCAATTGTTGTTCCTTATTCCTCCCATTGGAAGAGTGTCTTGTATAATACCTCAATGTGTATAGAGTGTGGTATATAAATTATTTGGACAAAGTCATCCTTTTGAAAACATTTCAGTCATTAAAACCCAAATTTCATGTTTCATGCATTTTACAACATTTTTGGTGATGGCTATGCTTTGTAAGCCATGATTATCAGTTTGGGTGCTTTCCTTTAATCAAGATTATTAATATTATGAAGTTTACAACATTTTTGGACACTTGATATAGTTTTGGGATGTAAAATACTTTGGAAAAAGTGAAACAAGCTACTATAGGAAAGTTCGCAGCGCCAGCGCTGCGAACAGGTAATTTATGACAGTTTGTAAGCATTAGCACACAATAAAGGATTGTTTTGATCATAACTTTTGAATTCCAATTTGGGTTCCTCTAAAATTTGGTGTGGAGTCAAAACATGATTCTTTTGACTAGCTGACAGAAAATCAGCCCGACCCAGTTCGTATTTTGGGAGAAAAGAGAAAATCATCACCTATAAGAAAGAAAGTTTGCAATGCATGTTATCATAGGCGTTGCGAACTCTAATAGTATCAAATTTGAGCTATGGGAAGGCTTCCAGTTGTTAGGGAAGGTTCAAATGGTTCATTCCTATCTTTCCCTTTACATATAAAACAAATTATCCTTTGCTTTGTCTATTCGGATGATCGTAATCCTTCAATTATATATCCCTCTTTGGAAAAAGAAGGTTTGAATTCTTCCTGTGTTGTAGATGTTTATCATGTCTCTTCACCTCAGTCTATTGAGAAGAATGAAGTCCATATCTCAATCCCTCCTGAAATTGATCAACCCTATAGTCATGGGAATTATGAAGTTGATTTACCTCCTAAAGTCTTTGTTATACGTTGCAATCAACTTATTAAACCTCATTTTCAGCCCACTAATGTTTAGTCTAGAATTAGAGAGAAAAATTTTAAACCCTTTAGGTTGCCATCTAACCTTCATCCTTACCCTCCCAACTTTTTTGAGTATCTTCCTCGGTTTACTAGAGAATATCATATCACTGTTGAGAAGCATTTGGGAGCCTTTGAGAACTTAGTTGATAATTTTGAAATAGTATATGAAGATGTCACCATGAGGTTATTTTCAAAATCCTTGCTTGGGGATGTTGCTTTGTCGTTTAAAGCTCAGGAAGTTGGTTCCATTATTTCATTGATTGAGTTATATGATGCATTTTTAAGATACTGGGGAGAGAACAAGTCCTTCGATCAACACTTAGCTAAGTTTTTTTCTTAGAGAAAAGAAGACGAAGCTCTGGACACCTTCAACATGAGGTTCCACAGTTTTTATTACAACATGCCTTTGGAGTTTCAACCTTCTGAGACTGCAACTATGGCTTACTACGTAACAACTCAACACCCAGATCTTGTCCTTTTTCTAAGAGAAAGGAAATATTCATCATTGCGATAGTTGTTTGAGAATGTTGAAGAAGTTGAGGAGAACTTTCAGGCTTGTAAAAGGATTCAAGATCAGGATTACTTTGAAGATTTGTGTTCACAGAAGAAGCAAGAAGAGTGTAAGTATGATTCATATTTGGAACAGAATTCTACAATGTTTTCAGATTTTTCTATAAACAGGTATATAGATCATGTTTGTGGTCATTTTCCAAATCAGATTGAGCAGGCAGTAAAATATGGTTGTATAGATAATTATATATTTGCAGCTAATCATAATTGGAATGTTTTAACTCCTAGTATACAATTATCATGTGACCATTTTACTGAAGAGGAAATTGTCACTCTTGATAACCAAGAGCTTCTCTCAAAAGAACAAAGAGGTCAAATCTTTCTCAGCAAGATGGAATGTATGTATTGGCAGTTATCTTTTCTGAATCAATAGGCTTCTAATCATGGTTTTGAAGATCCAGTAGCAGTTTTATTAGAGTCATATCTTTCAAATTATTTCAATATTTCATATTTAATCATTTCACCAGCACTTGTGGATGAGTATGATTTTCCGAAGGAGTTTCGATGGTTGTTGTTATATTTTTGTTGTTATCTATTAACCAGTGGCAAAGATATGATTATTTTTTTTATGAAGCTACTTGAATGGTTGTTGTGTAAATTCGCATTTACTTGAGCAAATTGGAGATCTAGTTAGAGTAGGATAGTGTAGGAAATAAGCTCGCTTCCCAAGCATTTTCTTTTTCTTCAGTTTTCATAGTGTGATCAGATTTGCATTATGAGGTTTGTTTGCAACAGGTCTTTCAGTTTGCTTAAATAAGTGACAGATCTTGAAGTATTGTAGAGGATTGGTTGCACAAGTTTGATACTAGATGACTCCATATCCCAATGGATAAGGCAACTGGAACTGCTAGGTTCTTGGATCCTCACAGGGAGGTCTCCATCCCTTGTGGAGCCATATGTTAGCACAAAGGATTGTAGGGGTCAAAAAATCACTTTGGGTTTTTTTTTGAGTCATAGGGTTTTATAAGTCCTAGGTTTTTGGGTCTCTTGTTATGGTCATAGCTTAAATTTTGATTTGAATAAACTAAATTTTGGTTCAACCTTGGTTTAAGAGTCTTGAAGTAATGTAAATAGACATCATGACAAGGTAAATAAAGTCCCTATGAGTCACACCTTACATCATTACCTTGACATGTGACACCTACCACTTGTACACAAGTTTCTCCTTGTCACCATCCATCCATTTGACAGTAAAATCAGAGTCAATTGTATGTGTTTCCAACTCACTAGGAGAGTTCACAGTGTACTCTAAGTACCTCATTCATTCATTTATCATCATTGTAATTAACGGATCGTGTCAAAAAGGATTTTCTTGTTTTCAGAGCCTACATTTAACCACTTCTTCAGGGATTATTTCATAAGATCTACTAACATCTTCCTCGAAGTGTGAAAACTCTATTTAAACTTGGCGCTGCAAACTGGCACTGCCACCTAGCACTACGAACTGGTTAAAGAGGAGATTTGGAGCTTGGATAACTTGCAAATGTATAAGTTCAAATTCATAGATATCAACATAAATCTCAGGTTTACCAGGAACTCCTTGAGGGTATACATTTTTTTTAGAGGTTGAGAGAAGTTTTTATGTTGGTTTATCTATCAACAATGCAAACTGTCCTAATCTAGCACTGCGAACAGGGCATTCCGAACCCTATATTCCATCATTGTCAAAACCTTCATCCTCTACATATTTAAAAGCTTAGTTTTGAGAGAGTGGATTTGCACCCCTATCTAATTTTAAATTTATGGTTGGTCATCTACTAAAGCAAGCTTAATTTTCACACATCATCAATGTTGCTAACTAATATTTATACTGATAAAAAACCATGGTTTAGCAGAAAATTCACATTTGTCTCCCTTTTATTATAACTCTCAGTTGTTGTTCCTTATTCCTCCCATTGGAAGAGTGTCTTGTATAATACCTCAAGGTGTATAGAGTGTGGTATATAAAGTATTTGGACTAATTCATCCTTTTGAAAAGATTTCAGTCATTAAAACCAAAATTTCATGTTTCATGCATTTTACAACATTTTTTGTCATGGCTATGTTTTGTAAGCCATGATTATCAGTTTGGGTGCTTTCCTTTAATCAAGATTATTAATATTAAGAAGTTTACAACATTTTTGGACACCTGATACAATTTTGGGATGTTAAAGACTTTGGAAAAAGTGAAACGGGCCACTACAGGAAAGTTTGCAGTGTCGACACTGCGAAATGGTAATTTATGACAATTTGTAAGCATTATCACACATCATAGGATCATTTTGATAATAAATTTTGAATGCCAATCTGGGTTCCTCTGAAATTTGGTGTGGAGGAAAAAATGATTTTTTTTTTACTTTCTGAGAAAAACTCAACCTGACCTAGTTCGTATTGTGGGAGGAAAGACAAAATCATCACCTACAGAAAAGTTTGCAGTGCATGTTGTCATAGGCGTTGTGAACTCTAACAGTCTCAAATTTGATTTATGGGAAGGCTTCCAACTGTTAGGGAAGGTTCGAATGGTCTCCTAGGATTTAGTTGGACATGAGGGACATGTGTTCCATCTCTAGATCAAGAAACATGACCTATTTCAAAAGACATTTATCTCAATAGATAAGATCCCCAAAAATAGGAATTTGTTAGGTTTGTGTTGGAATCTTTTGTAACAAGACTGCTAAATGGAGGAAGATCCTATGTATCTCCTTGGTTTCGACCTCCTTGGGGTAGATAAAGATGATTCACTATATATGGAAGTGGATTTTGATAAGGAAAGGGTTGGAATGATAGGAAAATGGTTGTTACTATTTTGTAAATTCTCAGACTTTATATATCTGGATGGAGGATTCTTGTGTAGTCAAAGATCATCTTGTGCTCCTTTCTTTGTTCATTTTCTTTGTCTTCTTACTCTAATGGAATATTGATTGATAAAGGATTTATCAACATCTTTGTTAGCAGATTTATGCAGTGGATGATTTACTGTGTATTTTGTGAAACATCTCTTCTTGGAGAAAAACTTTATTTCTTGATTAGAAGGATCCTAATTAATGAAATTTCAGCCATATGAATGTGCCAATCAAGCCTGATGTGAAATTGACTATTCATCTTGATGTTTTTCTGCATTTTCTTTTATTCATCTTTCAAATATGTGTTGGTTGGAGATTATGATATCCCTTTTCGCTGGAATATAGTCTTTGGAATTTTGTGTATTAGATCAGGCTTTGAACCTTATCAGTTTGATCCATTTTTTTTAATACAATCACGCATCCAACTCTAAACATTTTGATGGGTATTGGGCTTACACTTACAACAATCTAAGTGTGACTCTCAGTGCTAACAATTTCATTCAAATACCATTGCCTTGGAGCTTTCTTTAGGCCATACAAGTTCTTCTTCAACCTGCATACCAAATTATCCTTCCCTTTGACCTCATACCCTTGTGGTTGTTTCATATAAATCTCTTCCTCCAAAACCCCATGGAGAAAATTTTATTTTACATCTAATTGTTCAAGATGCAAATATTCTACTACCACAAGACTTAAAATAGTCCTAATTGAAGTCATTTTAACAATAGGAGAAGATATTTTATCAAAATTTATACCTTTCTTTTGTGCAAACCCCTTTACAACAACTCTAGCCCTGTGCCGCTTTTGTCCTCCATCTTCTTCCTTCAACTTCTATACCCATTTATTTTTCAATGCTCTTTTTCCTACAGAAAATTGAACCAAGTCCCAATTCTAGTTATTTACCAAGGATTCCATTTCCCTTTCATGCCTTTTTCCCACTTCTTTTTAGTGTATACCTATGTTTCCTCTTCATAACTTTCTAGTTCACCAAGATCAGTCAACAATAAGTAATACAATGAAGGAGAGTATTGTTCAAAGGGTCTACTTAACCTAGTAGATCTTCTAACAACACTTGAAGGAGTTTGAAGTACATGTTTCTCCTGTTGTTGTACATTTTGATTTTCTGGTACCTTTGGAATTTAATTTTCTTTGATTTCATCAATCACTATGTATTCTGTCTTTTCCTTTTCCTGTTGGTTTTTTCCCTGCAACTGATTTGTGTACATGAACTTTCCATTGAATACCAAATCTCTACTCCTAACGATTTTTTTATTTTCATAATCCCATAAACGATAAACAAAATCATTAACACTGTATCCAATAAAGGTACACTTCTTGGATTTTACCTCAAGCTTTGTTCTATTTTCTTTATCAATATGGACAAATGCTTCACAACCAAAAGTATTCAGAAATGAGTAGTTTGCATTTTTGTCTGTCCATGCCTCCTCTGGAATACCACCATCCAAGGAGCTTGAAGGCCCTTTGTTTATTAAGTAAACAATAGTATCTACAACATATTCCCAAAATTGTAAGGGAAACCCTTTATGCAATCGCATACTCCTTGCACATTCGATGATGATCCTATTCATCCTTTCTGACATGCCATTTTCTTGTGGTGTTCCTGGAAATATATTCTCTCTACGAATTCCATGGTATGAACAGTAATTATCAAAATCCTTTCTACAATATTCACCTCCATTATCTTATTTGAGACACTTCAACCTTTTTCATGTCTCATTCTCAACTAAAGCTTTCCATTTCTTAAAAGTGTGAAAAATCATTTTTTTTTCAAATGCAATAAACCCAAGTTTTCTTAGTTGCATCATCAATAAAAGTAACATAATAACGATATACACCAATAGATAATACATGTGTTGGTCCCTATACATATTTATGCACAAGATCTAACTTTTCACTCTTCTTTTCTTTCTCGACTCTGAGAAATATGACTCTCCTATGTTTTCCATAAACACAATACTCACATCAATCCAAATCAACTTGTTTAACTTCTAGAAACAAAATCCTTTTTTGGATTATCTGCATCCCCTTCTCACTCATGTGTCCAAGCCTATGATTCCAAAATGTTGTATCCACTCATGTAGAAGCTAAAGATATAGAAGAGTCAGCATTTCCAATACATAAATACAATGTACCTATCTTCTCTCCTTTTTCTATTAACAATGATCCTTTAGTGACCTTCCACGCCTTTTCTGTAAATGTAGATATATAGCCTTCACTTCCCAACTTCTCTGTTGAAATTATATTTCTTCTAAAATCTCGAACATGTCTCACCTCTTTCAAAAACCATTGGTTTCCTTTCTTTAATTTTATTTGTACCTTAGCCATTCCAAAAATTTTAGATGGCTCATCATCACCCAAATAAACATGTCCAAAATCACCTTGAACATAATCTTGAAAATATTTCCTATGGGGCGTGGCATGAAATGAAGCCCCTAAATATAATACCCAAGAATCAATAATATTATCTAAAGAAAGAATCAAAGAGTATTGTAACACATCACCTGCTACATTTTCTTCCTGATTTTTCTCTTGTTGTCCATCTCCTTGTTTCTTTGGAGATCTGCATAATTTCTTCAAATTTCCTTTCTTCCCACAATTCTAGCACTCGATCTTTGCTAGTCTCAATTTAGATTTTCCCTTCCTAGACTTCCCACAGTTCCTTGAGATCTTTCCTCTTTCCATTTTCCTTCCCATGTTCTCCATGGTCAACACATTATATTGTGTGTCACTTGTGCTTTTCCGTCACATTTCCTCGCTAAGGATAACACCAACAACATCATCAAATTTTAGAGTGTTTGAACTAGAGATAATGTTACTTACAGTCATGAAAAATTTGTTCCAGCTTCCTGTAAATGAGCGCAAGATTATAACATCCCTAACCTCATCATCAAATTTCACTCCTACATAACTTAGTTGATTAGTAACTGTATTAAATTCATTTAAATGATTGACAACAAACCCACCTTTGACGTCTTCATATTAAATAATTGATTCATTAGAAATACCTTGTTGGAGGCTGAGGGTTTTTCATATAGTTTAGCCAATGCCTTCATCAGATCCTATGTTTTCTTTTCTTTTGAAATTTTGAATACCACCAACA
>ML827363.1:0-14095 GCA_009831015.1 Picea engelmannii | reverse complement strand
TAGTTTTCTTTCTTTCCCTTTGAAAACTCATAACTCTTGTTTTATAATTTTAACTACTATTTTGTTATTTTCCTCATGAATCCCATTTTAGACCTCAAAATTTCTCTAATGTGCGCTAATTTCCTATTTAGTTTCTTCTCCCAAAATGATCATACTAAAAAAATTCCAAGGGAGAATTTTCTTGCCCCCGCAACTATTAATAAACAACACCTTAAACAAGTATTGACGTATTTATGAATCTGTACTATAGAAACTAAACATGTGCTAGTGGAGGAAAGATTATATTAAATTATATGAATACAAATATCTAATCATTATTGCAACAAAAAAAATATGTGTAATTGAGTAATTACTATTGAGAATGCTTGGAGTTTGATGACAATAATTTCAACGATTCTTCATTAAGTCACACCATGGAAACAAAATCATCATGTGGTAAGATATTCTTGTAGTTTGGGCCATAAGAAACATCAATACACAAGATAAACAAACATAGGAAAATTTCTCAATTTGTGTTGCATCTATTTATCATTTCAAAACTATTCGTAAACTATCAAATGAAGAAACAATGGTTTTATTCCAATATTTACCTATAATTCTACCTTAAAATTGAGAGAACGCGTATTTTTTAGTAGAAATGATGCAAAATCATCCTTGGGGTTTTGGCAATCCTACACACCTAAAGATAAATTTCAAGTTTTTGTGTTTTGTTACAAGCTTTTTACATTTCTAGTGCGTAAATAGTGATTCAATGTTTTCATTTGTGCACTCACATACCTTATAATAAGGTGAACTTTGAAAATGTTGCAAAGGAGGTATTTCTATTCCTACACACTAAATAATTGAGTAGCATATGGCTTGGAATTTCTAGATAAAAGACACATCCATAATGTTTTCATGTTTCTTGTCTAAAAAAATGTTGGGGTGACATTAATTAGTAAAGATGGAACTCTTTACATTGGATGTTGAAGTACGAACCATTTTAGGGCCAAACAATATGCTCACAACTTGAAAGAACAAAACTTAATTTCAAATTAGTAACCAAGTACCTCATTAAATGGAAAAAAAAATTAAAATAAGATTCATCTAGGAGATATAAAAGTTCCTTGAGAAACACCCTTAATTACCCTTGCTTCTTAATTACCCTTGCTTTAAGGATAGAGAAATTATGAAGGGAGAAGAAATATTATATACATAATATAAATATAGGAACAAAATATAATAATATCACATAATAAAATATTACCCCATATCAATGCTAACTAATTAAAGGAGAGTAGACTTGTCAAGTGACGCAACCTAAAGTTGTGTCAGGTATGTACCTCAAGCCATTAACATAAGAGAGCCTAGTCCTTCATCCAGTACACTGAGGCTCCATGATCACATTCCACTTCATGAATAGATCACAAGGTTATTTAGGGAACCATTGCCTTATAGAAATGTAAATGGTTATCATGAAAATAAAAGGTGCCTTATAGTTATAGGTCGACCTATAGATATCTACTAATATGCCCCTTTCATGTGTTGGTTAGTTGTTACCATTTTTCTTCCTAATTACTTCTTATTTGACATCCCACTTATGGAACCCATTGAATATGATGTGGCATATGAGGTTCTTTATGGCCTCTAGCTTTGATGCAAAGAAAAAGCACAAATACCGAGAGATGACTCTTACCCCTCTCTCCAAGGACCTCAGAAAGAAATGTAAGGAGCTCCCAAAAATGAATGTCGTTATGGCTCAAATACTGAACTCCACTGAGGAAAAGGATACAATAAACAATTCCAAATATGGAGAAAAAATAGGATAATAGTAAGACATCATTTATGCATTTCCTTTGTCTATAGTCTATTAGGATATTTTGGTAGGATAACATAGTATTTTTTTGTCCACGGTCTATTTTGATAAGCAATTTTATGATAATATGGCCAATTGATATACTTTAATTCCAAGCAAATAGACTTAGAATTATTATGTGACATTCAATTATATTTATAGTCAATTATATTTATAGTCTAGTAACCATCTCTTTGGTCACACAAAATAATGAACTTTAATGACATTTTCAAGCTCTATCCATTTGACCATTTTGTATATATATGTATTTCTACATATTAATATAATGATATGTATCACCAATAATAATAAAAAATAACACATAATAAAATAATAATAAAGGGTCCTCTCTTCCCAAAGAGACGCATGCTACTTATCCCTTGGCCAACATGACACATGCATTCTTGTTGAAAAGATATGGAAAAAATTGAGTATTAAATTAGAGTTAGTCAATAAACATGATCACTCCAAAGTGAACATCCATACTTACACATATTCCATCTATCCATGGCACCTGCCATCAATCATTACACCATACACCACCCATGTAACATATTGATCTACCTTACCCACTTCTTGAGGTGATAGAGGTGGTGATCTTATCTTTGGCTTACCCATAGAAGCGATGAGGTGATGGAAGCAATGATAAAACTCATAAATACCCAAGACCATTGAACCTCCACCACTTATCTATTTTTGGTTGATTGGCATTTGCATGACAAGCCTCAACTCATTCCCCCCTCTATGATCACGTTGTAGAAAGTAAATGCATTGCATGGACATTCTTCCTTAGGAGGCCCATTTTAGACCTCGAAATTTCTTTAATGCATGCTACTTTTCCTACTTAGTTGGTTCTCCCAAATATGATCATGCTAAAAAACAATCCCAGGGAGCATTTTCATGTCCCCACAACCATTAATAGACAACACCTGAAACAAGGATTGGCCTATATATGAATTTATAATTTAGAAACTAAACATGTGCTAGTGGAGGAAGGATGATATTAAGATATATCAATAAAAATATCTAATTATTATTGCAATAGAACAAATATGAATGATTGAGTAATTACTATTGAGAATGCTTGGAGTTTGATGAAAATAATTTCAACAATTCTTCATTAGGTCACACCATGACAACAAAATCATCGCATGCTAATACATTCATGCAATTTGGGCCATAAGCAACATCATTAGACAAGATAAACAAACATGGAAAATTTTCTCAATTTATGTTGCATCTATTTCTCATTTCAAAACTATCATCGTAAACTATCAAATGAAGTAACAATGGTTTTAATCCAATATTTGCCTACAATTCTACCCTAAAATTGAGAGAACACATATTTTTTAGTAGAAATGATGCAAAATCATCCTTGGAGTTTTGGCAATCCTGCATACCTAAAGATAAATTTCAAGTTTTTGTGTTTTGTTACAAGTTTTTCAGATTTCTAGTGTGTAAATAGTGCTTTGGTGTTTTCATCTGTGCACTCACATACATTGGAATAAGAAGGATAAATATGGATATCTTGTAGAGGAGGTATTTATATTCCTACACACTAAATTCCATAAGGAAACACTCAGTTTAGACCCTACGCTAAATCCCAAAACTAGCACATAGTGAAATTCCATAATTCTTTTATGCGTAAACCATGGCTAGTATTTTGATCAAAATGAGCATGTATTTTAGAATCAACGTATGAAATTTGGGTAGGATGCAAAGGACACATATTCATTCATTCTCACTAATTTTTAGAAAAAATTGATGATGTCTAGGTGTCCAGAATCAGTATGCAATGATTTCCATATTTTATTTATGTGTTGGAAGAGGCCTAGTATTTTGATCTGCGTGATCTCATATATTGGATTTAAGGTTTGAAATTTAGATATGTTTTATAGGACACATTATTGTATTTACTCACCAAATTTCATAAAAAATTATTGAGTTTCAGTGTCACTCCCAATTTAGAGACTGCACACATAATTCTACAGAAACAGGTGTTCAATGTTTTGCCTTATGCACATTCAATATTAGGAGTTAAACTATGAATTTTTTACAAGATGTAGAGGATATATTAATCTACCTTCCATAAAAATTTCATCAAAATATATTTAATTTAAGCGATTCAATAAATTCAAACACAAAGAACAGTAGGTACAAATATGTGTACATATTTTCCTAATTTAGCTTTGAATATTCAAACTTCAAATTATGGATTTTACCTGGAAGGTCAAGAGGCAATAATTAGCTTGTAGTATTATAATTATTTAATTGTACGAGCTACCCAATAAAATTAAAAGTCTTGGGAGATGAGTAATCGCTTACCCATATCTTAAATATGTGAAGCCTTGATGTGATTGGGGCCTTTGGCTCTCTTTTATTTGGTCTATTGTAGCTAGTGGTCGATTTTTTTGTTCTAGAGTCATTTACATAGTCTATGTGCATGTAATGAAGCCTCGAAGAATTATCCATTGATCCTAATATAGTTGTTGGAAGTTATATGTATGTTTTTTGTTTATTCTCTCTTGATTGTGTGTTGAATTGAATTCTCTATTGAGTGTGGATTGTTCTCCTTTTGTTGCGAAATTTTGATTTGTAGGAGGGTCATAACTACCTGTATCGTGTGGTATCAAAGAAATATTTCATTCGTACATTGAAGAGAAGGTGTCCTTGAAAAGTGGATGCATGTGGCCTTTGTGAAGGCCAATACGATAAAGATATTGTTTTTTGAAAACACAAGTATTCCATTAGAGGACGAACACCTTCAGCAACCACTCACACAACCAGATCAAAGATCAACACGGTGATATTTTTACATGGTAAAACCCCTATGGAGAAACATCCACATCCCCAGTCAACGTGGCCACTTGGAGCAATTTATTAATTCAAAAGAAAAATATTACAAAGAGATTTACACGAGAGTTCCTCACAATCAATCATCTGCAAATGACCCTCCATGCTCTTTAAAAAGAGATCATGGATCAATCGGGTGCTAAGCCACGGATCAATGTAGTAATTAAGATCAAGGATAATATGAACCAATGGATCACTCTATGTCAGTAACATAGTGTGACTGTCGGATTATCTAACAACAAATGCATACTAATGCATGCTAAAGAAACACACTTTTACCTTATGACACATTAGACCAAGTTGATATTAACTAACTCCTAAGTGTTTATATCCTAACATCCCCCCTTAAGAACAAATTCAGATAGGATTGAAGGATATACAAATGTGACACAATAGGAGAAGGAATGAGGCATTAGAGCCTATCCCCCCTTAATGAAAACCTCCCGAAATACTAACATAGATCGAAGTTTGGAAAACTCTACTTATGTAAAAGACTTTGTGAAAATTTATGCAACTTGATCTTCTATAGGGAAAACTAACACTTCAATAACAAAATCATGAATGATTTTTCTGACGAAGTGCATGTGTATCTCGATGTGTTTTTTGCGCCAGTGTTGAATTGGGTCTTTGGAGAGATTGATGGCACTATGATTGTCGCACTAGAGGATTGTCGAATGCTTCTACTGGAATCCAAACTATGAAAGGATCTATCGAAGCCATGAGGCTTCCCGACTTGCGTTAACCGTTGCTCGGTACTATGCTTCTGTTGAAGAAAGAAAAATAGCATGTTGTTTATTATAGGCCCAAGTGACGGTTCCTAAACCCGTGATAAAAATATAACCTACAATATAATTTTGATCATTAGGGTCATCGACTTAATCTAAATCAGTGAAACCAACCAATAAAGGAGTCCCCCCTAAGTTGTAATGTATCTCGAACTGAACTGCACCTCAGACATACTGAAGTATCCTTTCAACTTATTCCAAATGGATTTCATGGGGTGTTTACATATACTGGGAAACAAGACAAACAAAAAATAAAAGATCAGGACAAGTATGAGTCAAGTATAAGAGGCTACCAACTAACTGACGATACAAAGTGGCATCAACTTCGGGAGAGTTACAAGTGGCAATGAGTTTGACTCTATACTGGGAGGGAGAAGGGGTTGCATTTTCTTCTTCCATGTGAAAGCTACAAATAAGGTCACAAGCATACTTATATTGGGAAAGAAAAATTCCTTCCTTGGTTTGAAAAACTTGGAGGCCAAGGAAATAGTGCAAATATCCTAAGTCAGACATTTTAAATTTCTTCTTAAGGATGGTTTTCACATGGTTTAAAAGTTTTGGGTCACTACCAGTGAGGATAAGGTCATAAACATAAAGAAAAAGGATTATTAGATAGCTTCCTACTTTCTTGGTATAGACTTTAGGGTTAGAATGAAATCTAGAAAAGTTGGTATCAAGAAGATTTTTTTCCATTTTGGCATACCAAGCTCGAGGAGATTTCTTAAGACCATACAGAGATTTCTTAAGGAGGAAAACAAGGTTGGAGTCATTCTAGACATAGCCAAGAGGTTTTCCATGTATATTTATTATTGCAAATCCCCATGCAAGAAAGCGGATTTGACATCCATCTGATGGACCTCCCATTTATGTGAGGCTGCAAGGGCTAGAACAAGGTGGATGGAATTCATTTTGGCTACAGGGGAAAAGGTTTCATTATAGTTGATTCCTTCAACTTGGGAAGATCCTTTGGAAACTAACCAAGCCTTGTTTGTGTCTTTCAACAATTTCATCCAATGCATACTTAGTTTTGTAGACCCATTTACATCTAACAATTTTTCTTCCATTCGGTAGAGGTACAAGATCCCAAGTATCATTTTCCATTAATGTTATATCCAATTTGGATTACCTAAATCTTCAGGTTCAATGGACTCATCTAGGGGAAGGTGAGAAAGCGGAGGTGGATTTTCATCCTCACTGTAATCATCTGAAGAAGAAGAAGAAGAAACCAGAATAGGAACAAATGTTGGAGATGGATCTCAAGATGAAGAAGGCACAAACGTTGAATTAGGCTCACAAGCCAAGATATTTTCATCAAATTTAACATCTCTTCAAATAATAATTTCATTTGAATGAGGTTGAAGAAGTTTGTAACCTTTGACATCTTCAGAATACCCAACAAAAATCCACTTCTCACTCGTAGGTTGTAAAGATTTGCTTTTCTCATCAGGAACGTGAGCCCATGCTACACTACCAAATACATAGAAGTGGATTGCATCTTTGTTAATGTTATTCCATGCATTTTATGGTGTTATATTTTTAAGAGACTTTGTGGGAATGTTATTTACTATGTAATTTTCACAACTAATGGCTTCCACACAATACTTTAGACTTAATCCATTAGATTGGATCATATAATTATCCATTTATTTTAATGAGTGGTTCTTTCTCTCAGCAACACCATTTTGTTGTGGTGTATATGGAACAATATGTTGCATTTGGATGTCATGTGCAGTGTAGTAACTTGTAAAATTATTGTTCACGTATTCTCCTCCATTATATGTTCTTAACCTTTGAAGTTGATGTCCAAATTTCTTTTCGACAAGGGCCTTGTAGGCCAAAAACTAGTCAAAAACTCCTCTCTTAAATTTTAAGAAGTAAACCCAAGTGCGTCTGGAAAATTCATCAATGAAATTTAGGAAATAGTTGCACCCAGAAAAAGAAGGGGAAGAAATTGGACAACAGAAGTCACTGTGAACAAGCTGCAAAGGGGTCGAAGTATGCCAAGAGGCACGTTTGTCAAAATTGTCCCGATGATGTTTTTCGAGAACACAACCAGCACAAACACCATCTCTTCAAGAAATAAGAGGAATACCAATCACTATTTGATGATTGGTAAGATTTTTCTGAAGTCATCGCTATGAGAAACAAAAATTGATGGAAAAGATGATGACCCAAAGTTGTCAAACTTGTACAACCTAGTAATATCATCAACAATTTCGTTGGAATAACATTCTAGGATCTTTTAGATTCTTGATTACAACTTGGTGAGGTGAAAAATCTACGATTTTACCTTCACCTGAATGAGTAATATGATATACTAATAGATGGTTGCAGGAAATTCTTGGAACACATAATACATCATTGAAATGACCATTATCTACCTAAATTGTTCCAGACCCTACAACACTAAGATAGCTATCATCACCAAAAAATATTTTCTTGGTGTTACAATCATTTAGAGCATAAAATATGGCTTTATCTTCATCCATGTGATAATATGCTCAAGAATCAATAAGCCACTCATGAGAAGAAGAAGAAGAAGAAGTTGCATTGAAGGAGAAACATGAAGCAAAAAGTGCATGTCCATGAGAAGAAGAGTTAGAAGAAGAAGAATCAATACGGATGTTGTGCTTCTTCATCATTTCTTCCAAAGCTTCCATCTTCTTAAAACATTTGGAATCCACATGACCATCTTTCCCAAAAAATTTGCAATGTCTGCCAGTCTTCTTATTTTAATATTTTTCTCAATTGTCACCATTAGGAGCGAAAGTTGGATGAGAGGGGTTGGGACCATTTTTTTTCTTGTTGTTGTGGTGAGGATGTTGCTTCTTGGGATTCTTGGATTTAATTTTTTAGTTGGGCCACTAAGGCTTTGTTGGATGTACATGCAGTGTTGATCAATCCAAGTTGCACAAGCTTATCTTTCTTTCAAATTAGAGAATCACAAAAGGAATCAAGAGAGGTTTGTTTATAATCACTCCCAAGAGCTTCTCTAGTGGCATAAAAGGTAGATACAAAAACAAAGTATGCACTACCAAGCTTAGAAATAATAGCATATATGCATCAATCTTCCTTCAAATATAGTTGGCACTTGATACACAAAATTCTAAGTGTTTTGAACTTAGATAAGTAATATTCAATGCAAGGAAAATCATTTGGACTTAAAGTCATTAATTGGTTCTCCAACTGGTGAGATTGAATAATATTGTGTTTACCAAAAACATCTTCAATCTTTTCCCAATATTTATTGAGGGCATTAATTTATTTAATTGAAACCTTAAATCAAAAGCGATGGACATTCTGATTAGTCCATGGGCTTCATCATTCCTATTAATCCATTTGGTATACTTGTCATCATTAGTGAGTTCTTTTTCTTTTCCCAAGGTAATCTAGTACAATCATTTACTTATTAATAAATCCTCCATATGGGATTTCCATTGGAAGTAGTTGGTGTTGGTAAGCAAAATAGCACTGGGAGAAGCCATATTAAATATGGAAATAATATATATTTAAACACTAAAACGTATGATCTAGATGGAAATCTCTCAAAAAAATAGGTTGTTTAAAAAAAACAACAAAAAAAACGGACTTTGGATGTGAAAGTTATGCCCTTTTGAGAAAAGGCATAAACAGTAACCAAAGATCCACGTGGCAAGTAGAAGTTGGTCCATGTGGTGATACCCCTCCTTCTAATAACCTCACGTTTACAAATAAGTTGCTTATGAAGTGACCCACTTTTATAAAATAATTGGGGATCACTTTTGCAATGAAGTTACTTTATAAATGAAAGTTGCATGAAAAATAAATAACTTAAAATATTAAAGCTATTTATAGTGATTCACTTTTATAATTTAAGTGAAATACACTTTACAATGGATGCATGAACTTTTTCAAACAACAGTAACAAAAAAGACACTTGAATTGAAGACCTCTTACTTAATAAAATAACTTTTAACTAAGTGAGCTAGTGCAAAACATATTATATTGCTTAGAAGGAGGATTCGAGGTGTTGTTGTTGTTGTTATGGAAGACGGCCATGGAAAGCGTGCTCATAAAAAATATTTTCACACAAGAAAAAGTTTCGCTTCTCAATGAAAATAAGGGTTAGATCTCAGCTAGCTTACCCAGAAAATGCAAATTTTCCCTTTGTTTATGATTTACCAAGATCGCACAAAGCGCATAGAAAAGAGTATATGCATACAGGAAACTGTTTCTTCTCTATTTCTGATTTGTCGAGATCACACAGAGTGCAGGAAAAAGAGAATACACAGATAAAAAATAACAACAACCTGTAAATAAAAAATAGAAAACCGAAATATTATCTCTGCAAAAATTTTAAAGGGCGTATTCAGGCTTTATACCTCCGGATCTGGCTGAAATTGTCATATTTTGAGCAAACATAAACCTTTTCAAGTGAAACGAAAGGTGTTCCTAGATAAAACAAGCACTCTAGACACAATGGAATAGTCATATCAACCTATAAATATATGAAAATAGAAAAAAACAATAGATGCGGCAACACGACTTCACAATTTCAATCTACAATGGGAGAGGGTCTTCAACTGTGTTATCATACCATGTTTGAAAACACAGATATTCCAATAGAGGATGAACACCTTCAGTAACCACTCACACAACCATATCAAATATCAACACACTGATTTTTTTATGTGGTAAAACCCCTACGAGGAAACATCCATGGCCCCAGCCAACGTGGCCACTTGGAGCAATTTATTAACACAAAAGAAAAATGTTACAGAGAGATTTACAAGGGAGTTTCTCACAGTCGATTATCAACAAATGACCCTCCATGCTCTTTAAATAGATATCATGGACCAATCATGTGTTAAGCCACGGAACAATGTATCCGTTAAGATCGAGGAGAATATGAATTGTCAGATCACTCTATGTCGGGAACATAGCATGACCTTTGGATTACCTAAATACAAATGCATACTAAAGAAACATACGTTTACCTAATGACACATTAGGCCAAGTTGATCTTAACTAACTCCTAAGCATTTAAATATCCTAAAAACTTCTAGTGTGAGACGTTTTATAACAAATAGAAGGAGAGTTGGTAATTAGTGATAAGCACCAAGAGTATTGCTACAAGGATAGGACATCTCTAGAAGTAGAGATGTGTGTTTGATGAATTTTTTATTGAAGAAACCCATAGTAAGGAATAATTGTTTTTTTTTTTTACAACAGCTGGGATATTTATATTATCAAAAAAGGGTGAGGTTGAAGCTCGCAGAGTCTTAAAAAATTAAGCACCCAGAGGCAAGGAAAAAAATATGGTGCTTAAAGAAGGTACTTATCCTATCTATCCCTAGATAAATCGTGTCTCCTAGTGGAGAAATTTAATTACAAAACTTTACAGTATAAACTTGAAAAAAAATTCCAAGGATGCAAATAACTAAAAAGAACATCAGGCACCAGCGTTTGGGAGGTCAATAGCGTCAATTGCATCATTTTCCACATTTTCAGTCAGGAATTTCAAGTCTGTGATAGGGCTACCCACGGATGGAGACGATCCACTGGCATTCAAATCTGGTGTCGGAGTAGGATGTGTTGATCCAGATTGGGTATGTAATTCTTCCAGTTGGGAGTGGAGAGCATCAATTTCATCTTGTTGTTGTCTCATTATTGTCCTATGTTGTATTAAAATTTCCAAGATGAATGACACCTGGGAAGTCAGTCCCTGCACAAAGATGTGAAATTGATAAAGAGTGGTCCATGAGTCTTCCATATGTTCAGACTGACCCTAAGGGGACACCTCAGTCACACCCTTCTTGTTTTTCATTGTACCCATTGTCTTCCATATCCAAATAGCTTCTCCCCCAAGGTCTCAAACGCTACGAGCATATGGTATCCATAACCATAAGAGAGTGTGACCCGTGCCTGGAACACGATCCTTACTTTTACACCTGATTATGCTCTTTTCACTTCTTATCAACTCCTTCTTCCTATATGCAGGTGTCCTACCCTCTTCCATCCACACAAGCTCCATTAACCAATAGCAAGGAATAATTGTTATAGAGAATAAAATATTGCATTGATTACAATATGGTCGGGGATGGAAGAAAAGAAACCCTAGAGAAATAAGATACAATCAAGATGATGAGATAAAAATGGATGAGAATGAGAGGAGGAAAATTATGACCATTATGGAATTCCTCAAAAACGTTCATCAAGACAGTAAGACTCTTGAATACAATAAATTTGAGAAAAGGGTGCTTAATATAATAAGGGAATGATTGGAATTTTTTGTAAATAAATAGAGAAAGAAGCTTGAGAATGTGGCTTGTGAAAATAAATAAGTTTTAGAGGATGTGTATAGAGAGATGACACATTAGACTACAATAGAGAATGGGAAGAAATTGCCTAGAATACCCCAAAAGATACAAGAGCTTGGGAAATATATTGAAGAGCCTATCATATACATTTTTCCTAAAGATGAAACATGTGATGAATGGGTGTAAGATATACCAAGTGAATTCGAAGAATAAATGGTGAAGCCAAATAATCCTTTGGGAAATCATGTTGTTCTAAAGAAACCGGTATTGTTGTTTCTATAGAAATAGAAGAAATCATTAATGAATATGGACCCAAATATCACGAAACTATTGATACACAAGATGAAGATGACATTGGAATAATTAAAACGATAAACTAAGTAAAAGATGAGAATGAAAGAGATGTTGTGGAAGATAACCTTGAAGGTTATGAAGATGTTGTTTCCAAGTATATTAGTACAGTGCAAGAATACCCAATTAAAGAAGATGATGAACTAAGAATTGAGTTCCAAGAAGAAACAAGAAACCACAATTTACAGAAATTGAATGAAGAAGATGTGATAAGTATGGTCGTTATGGATCAAAATGAAATTGCAAAGGTCAAAATTGTGAATCAAGATGGTTGGAAGACACGCTCCTTGAAACAAATAGTGCTACTAAATTTTTTATTTAGGAAAATCATGAAGCTTATGAAGGAAAACTTCTAGATACTTCTCAAGTCAAGACAAAAGTGAAGGAAAACATAGATACTAATTTGGTGCAGCAACAACTAGAAATTAAAGAAAATGTTGAAGAAATGTTTCATTCAAGGAGGAAGGAGAATGATCAAGATCAACATGATATTGATGAGAAAAGCAAGGACAATGATGAAGATCATCGATGGAGATATTGTTAAAGTAACATTGAACTTGAAAATTCTACCAAAGAATATTATATATGGAGAAAAATTCTACAAGAAATAAGTTTAAGTTTTTTAAGAAACTGCCAAAATGGGTGGGTGTATTGAATGTCACTTGTGAAATAAATTTGTTTGTTGAATGGAATATGTGGACAATTTTGGATGAAAACTTGTTAACAACTCATGGAAGTTGGGTGGCATCATCACATAGTGTTGAGTTCATGAATAATGAATTCTTTTAGAAAGAGTATGTCCCAAGAATTAAAAGAATGAAGGAATAAATCTGGAAGAGAAAGAGGTGGAAATATGTCGAAACAAAATGGCATGTTGATAGTAAGGAAGGAATTAGAACAAGTATTTTCTTTCCTTTGGTGAGGAAATAATTGATGTAGAGATATCATCCAAAGAACTAAAACCATGCCAAGGAAATAAAGGATGATTGTACTGAAGGGAGTTGTGAAGGAAGCATATTGTTTCCTTTAGTAAGTTTTTGTTTATGTTTGTAGGTTCAAGGTAAGTGTGCATGGATGCACATGTGGAAGGAAGAATCCAATGAAATTCATGGACTTGAAAAAATTGAAGGCATGGGGAGAGATTATATATGCAAAGAGGCAGAAATCAAGGAAGTGAAGAGAATGAAATATTTGATGGAATTACTTGAATATTTTGAATGTTGAAGGCTAGAAGAGTTATGGAAGTTGATTGAAGGAATACACTAGTGTTTTGAAGACTTGAAGAGTGAAATGTTTTAGAAATTGAAGGTGATTGGCTCCAGATTGAAGAATCAATTATTCGTATGGTATGACAAGTTGCAAATGGACAGAAAAAGAAAAATAAATAAGAAGACACCGAATTTTGAAGAGATGGTTATAAAAATTAAAGGTATGTTATGTTTTGGTTATGTCTTGAAAGTGATTGGAAGATTAGAAGAGATGAAGAATCAAAATTAGAAGTTGGTAGTTCTTCCTTATAAGATTTCCATAGCAATTGATGAGGAAAAGCCATAATTTTGTGAATATTTCAAAATTTTCTATTTCAAAGGAGATTTGTAGAAAGGAGATATAAGTTGTGGAAGAAATTTTCCATATATATTTACAAACTAAAAAGAAAGTGTGGGTGTAGAATGATTAAAGGAAGAAAATAATGAATGAAGAAAGTATGTATGGAACTGAACATGTTAGTAATTTGCATAAAGAAGAATGTATCAAGCAAAGAGTGGTATTGAATGAAGAGGTTCTTCTAAAATCTGATGAAGATTGTCCCTTAGTTAATCTGGATAAGGGATGTATTGGAAAATGCAAAAGAAAAACCAAGATGTTGTAAATTTTGGGTATTTGATTGGAGTCATGCTAAAACCAAGTCATAAATCTGTTGCAATAGCAAAGTGGGTGCAGTCAGAAACTGTTGAGGAGTATGTGCATTTGAT
>ML827362.1:61811-76481 GCA_009831015.1 Picea engelmannii | reverse complement strand
CCCTCGACTGAGTCCTTCTTTCAGAAAGTAGATTTGGATTTCCAAACTCTAGCAGCAGCTTGCTACAATGGAGAAATTCTTGTACACTGGGAGTGAAGATGACCAATTTCGTGGCAGTTGTAGCACCATAAGGGTATTCTCCAGTAGTCTACCTTCTGGTGCCAAGTGATACCGGCATAAACCAGGTCGATGATGCCTACTAACGCTTCTCTAACATCAAATTCAATCAAGACCCAAGCCCATCTGTGGTGTTTTTTCGAGTCCCAATTAGGTTCGAGCTTGACGAAAAAGCCTAATTTATTGCCAATAGCTTCCAAAGCTTCTCTGGACCAAAAAACCAAAGGTAACCCAGGTAAGATCGCCCATACCTTCAATACCACCATGGATTATTTAAGGGGATCAAAATCCATTGTCCAGGGTTTGAGAGTGAGACCAGATAGACCCTAGGACCAATTTTGTTTTCATATTTCATTGTATTCATTCGCTGAGAGGAACTTGAAAGAAATCCAATTTCTTGACAAAATATGGACCTTAGGGATGTAGCTAGGAGGGGTTTCCACTGAATATTCATCCAGCCTATGAGGGATTTTTCTTCTAGGGATTTACTTGTGAAATTCCCAACCAGGGTTTTCCCCACTAGCCGAGGAACATCATAGAGAGGAATATCATCTTCGACCACCATCTTCACAGAGCCTCTGTGTTCCTTTATGCATTGCATTGGTTTTTTGTGCAGAGGTTGGTTCCTTTTACCGAAAACACTCTTCTTCTCTTCCGCTTGTGAGACACCGGGAGTAGTAACCTTCTCCTTAGGGGGAGAAAATGGGGGAGCGAAAAGCTTGTGCCGACTGAGAGGGGAGGAGGGTCGAGATCTTGGAGAGCCAGGAGAGACGACATAGGCACTGGAGCACTTGGCTTGATCAAAACCTCTTGTGGGTAGCCTTGCAGTGAATGTGAAGGCGTGTGAAGGTTCGAGTGTTGGTGTTGGAGGAGTTCCAAGAACTCTTCGTGTGAGGTGAAGGCGAAGGGGCCTGTGGGACTATCGTCATAGTCTACCACCTCCGATTCCGAGTCTGCAATATGTCGCTGCCCATGTGATGGGCATGCAGGCACCACTGGGATCTGGCCAGAGGACATCACCGCAGTGTCAGAGGGAGTTGAAAACGGGGACCGGGGAGGGTACGAGCATCGAAGACGGGGAGCTGGAAAAAGGGCACGAGAGTCTGAAAAGCGACTGGAAAAAAAAGCGGGGAGGGAAAAACATGGGGAAGGGAGGGGGGGGGCTGCGGCCCCCGCCCGCGGTTCTATGCCTCAGGGAGCATAGCTCGGGGGCTTAACCTCATAGCCGAAAAAATCCTTTATCCTATAAATAATATATATATTATTATAACCAATACAAATATTTATTATTTACTATTATTATTCTTTTTAATTATTATATTAATTATAATAATTAATATAAAAAAATTGTCCCCGAGGTCTAGAGCAGTCGGTGAGAGAGTGTGTTGTTAAGACACTTAGTAAGTGAAAGTCACCGATTGGAAACCCCTGGGGACACCTCAAAATCCATTCGCCTGGGTGCGATCCGGAGGTGACTTCTCTTGCCAGTCTCATACTTCAGGATTACCACAAAATAATAATAATAATTTTTTTAATATTAATAATAAAACTAATATTTAATATGATTTATCTGAACATATCTTTATGGGCCCTAACAACTACATTAATAAGATTAATGTGTCTTGAATAGGTGGATAAACATATACTTAGTACATATTATAGGAAAAATCATTATTAATGTGCTAAATATTAAGTCTATCAACTTAGTCAAACACATTAATATTATTAATGAATATTATTAATGTGGTTGTTGTTAGTATTGTATAGACAATGTGCTAGAAACAAGCTCCAAATTGGTGATAGATGTCAGATGACACCTTCCCAGTCTTGGCAAACTCTTCCTCAACCTTGACTCCATCATGGATCAGGATTCAGAAGGATAGTGTCACCACCATTGGGCGGCCACTGAGCTCGGAGGGGAGGAGGAGGAGGGAGGAGCTACAGGGGAGGGGGAGGACCTGGGGGGAGCGAGGGGGGGAAGTGGAGGTGGGGTTAGAGACAAGCAAGCCCACATCAAGAGGAGAATACTGAGGCAGGGGTGAAATAGCCATACCTGTATCTGAATCATTTTTAACCAATTCGTCCAATGCTTTGCTGGAGAGGTCCACTTTTGAGTTGTCCAAAGGAACCTCTGAGTTTTTTCCTTCCACCAAGACACCCTCAATTGATTCCTTCTTTTTGATAGTAGATTTGGATTTCCAAACTCTAGTAGGAGCTTGTTGCAATGGAGCAATTCTTGTACATTGGGAGCGAAGATGACCAATTTCGTAGCAGTCGTGGAACCAGAAAGGTATTCTCGAGTGGTCTACCCTCTGGTGCCAAGTGATACCAGCATAAACCAGGTCGATGATGACTACTAACCCTTCTCTAACATCAACTTCAATCAAGACCCAAGCCCATCTGCAATCTTTTTTTGAGTCCCAATTAGGTTCGAGCTTGACGAAAGAACCTAATTTATTGCCAATAGCTTCCAAAGCTTCTGTGGCCCAAAATACCAAAGGTAACCCAGGTAAGATCGCCCATACCTTCAATACCGCCATGGATTCTTTAAGGGGATCAAAATCCATTGTCCAGGGTTTGAGAGTGAGACCAGACGAACCCTAGGACCAATTTTGTTTTCGTATTTCATCACAGTCATTCACTAAGAAGAAGTTGAAATAAATCCAATTTCTTGACAGAATATGGACCTTAGGGATGTAGCCTAGGAGGGGCTTCCACTGGATTTTCATCCAACCTGTGAGGGATTTTTCTCCCGGGGCTTTACCTGTGAAATTCTCGACCAAGGTTTTCCCCACTAGTTGAGGAACGTCGTAGAGAGGAATATCATCTCCGACCACCATCTTCACAGAGCCTCTGTGTTCCTTTATGCACCATGCTGGTTTTTTGTGCAGAGGTTGGTTCCTTTTACCGAAAACACTCTTCTTCTCTTTCGCTTGTGAGACATCGGGGGTAGTAACCTTCTCCTTAGGGGGAGAAAACATGGGAGCGAAAAGCTTGTGTCGACTAAGAGGGGAGGAGGGTCGAGAGCTTGGAGAGCCGAGAGAGACGAAATGGGAGTTGGAGCACTTGGCTTGATCAAAGCCTCTTGTTGGGTAGCCTTGTAGTAAATGCGAAGGCGTGTGAAGGTTTGAGTGTTGGTGTTGGAGGAGTTCCAAGAACTCTTCGTGTGAGGTGAAGGCGAAGGGGCCTACGGGACTATCGTCATAGTCTACCGCCTCCGATTTTGAGTCTGTAATCTTTTGTTGCCCACGTGATGGGCACACGGGCACCACCGGGATTCGGCTAGAGGACACTATCGCAGTGTGAGAGGGAGATGAAAACGGGGACCAGGGAGGGGACGGGCGCTTGAGACAGGGAGCCGGAAAAAGGGCATGAGAGCCTAAAAAGCGGTCAGGAAAAAAGAGGGGAGGGAAAAACACGAGGAAGGGAGGGGGAGGCTTGTGACCCCCGCCTGTGGTTCTATGCCTCGAGGAGCATAGCGCGGGGGCTTAACCTCAGAGTCGAAAAAATCCCTTATCCTATAAATAATATATATATTATTATAACCAATACAAATATTTATTATTTACCATTATTATTCTTTTTAATTATTATATTAATTATAATAATTAATAATAATAAAATGTCCCCTCGATTTAGAGCACTTAGTGAGAGAGTGTGTTGTTAAGACACTCATTAAGTGAAAGTCACCGGTTCGAAACTCTTGGAAACACCTCAAAATCCATCCATGTCAAGGGTTGATGGCCATTTTTTTTTATATGACAATCAGATGAGGGCCACCACCCGGGTCCAATCAAGAGTCCTCTCGGTGCACCACCAGTACTCCTGCAGTGTTTCCCCCTTCCAGCCAAACACCGTCGCACTCCTCGTGCAGTGTTTCCCCCTTCCAGCCAAACACCACCATCGCGGGGGATAGCGACCGTGGCGTGGTCCCGATTGGAGAATATGTTGCAGGAGCAACATCTCACCTCGGCCCCAAGGGCGGTGAGGGTCTTGATGAGAACAATTGTTTGGACCGTCATGTGGAGGTAACCCATGATCCAAATGCCCTTGAAGGGCTGGGCGGGGCCGAACTCGACCCAGCAGGCCATCGGTCCAGGCATCTCAACTTCGGCCAATTCGATCTCCAGCCTCCCGAAGTCCGCCCGAGATATGTGCTTAACCTTGTATTCTCTTCCAAACACTGTTTTCTCAGCAAGAAGTGCCATTGTTGCTCAGAGACGGACGAAATCACGTAGATCTAAGGGAAAACCGCAGATTTCGGCTACCTAGATGCGGATCACCGTGATCTAAATGAGAAATACTAAGACCAAGATGGTGGGGAGTGCTCCAACGAAGAGTCTGTAGTCCGCAGGAATACGAAGAGCTCCGTCCATGTAAGATTCAGGGATCGATTCCGCCCAGGATCCGGAACCTCACGCGTCTCATAACTCTGCGAGACACATTCATCAGCGACTGCCACTCCAAATATGCCAGCAATTGCGGATACGGTTACGGTGGCTCTCGTGGCCCTCGGATACAGATCTGAAGGATCCCTGGATCCAGGGATCCTTCAGATCTGAGAGCTGTGCAACCGGTTTTGAATGTTGGCAGCCACGATCGATTCGGAGGCAGCCGACCGATGGCTGTGATGACGGGCGTGACGATGGTTCCTGGTTATTCCCCAAATGATGGTTCCTGATTTTGTAGCACTATAAGGAGTCTTGATCTATTCCTCTCTACTCTCATTTTCTTTCTCTTTGTAAGAATAATTATAAGCTATTTCTTTGGGAAGAAAATAAATAAATGCCCACGACTAAGATTTTATAGTTCCCATTTAGTGCCCTCATTGTAATTCAAAGAACTGTTAAATTTATTTTGTAATTAGAGCCAAGGCACATTTCCAGCTAGTGTTCTATGTCAGTGTGCATGTCCATTTTATTTTCTCTCATGGATATGAATGTAGTGTTCAACCTCTTCTTATCACTCATTTTTATGTTCTTTTACATTATGTCTTCTAAGAATGCAAGCATGATTAAAGTGTCCTTTTATATTCGATTAATGAACATTATATATAGCCCTTTCATCACATACAATGCAAGCATAATCATTAAAAAAAAATGCAAAGGCAAACATTGTACACCACCTTGCACCTACAATAAAAACAACTATAAACTTCATACAAAAATATATTCAGAAGACGAACAAGAAGGTCATTACACAAATCATAAACCTTACATACAAAGTTATTTTCTTCACTAATACCAATAATACCATCATGGTTGAGCAAATTCATTTTTAGATAGATGTTTTAAAAGCAATACACTTTTACATCATAGAGAAAAAAAAAGAGAGCTTTTATGAGCCCTTGATTCTCCCTCTTTTTATAAAATGCTTAAACAAGTATTCCATGAAGATTCGACACTATGAAATAAAGGGATTTGTCGATCATAGTCATAATATTTGACCATCATATATTATACTATAAGACGTCTCTCTCTAATATATTTGTTAGGATCATTAAGAAGCATCCACGCCCTTTGGCAAGATGGATACCTAACTCATGTGATTCATCGCTCATCATCATGATGGCATATATTTTAAGTGTAACAATCTCTTACATTAATCAATTTATAATTCACAAAAGAGAAAAATATATAAAACAAACGTACATGTTTCACCTAGCAAACGTTCCAACTTATAAATAATTAATTGGGCGACATCTAATCCTTGATTTGAGGGATTTAGCCATTTAATGGTAGGTATTATTCATTGCATAATTTATTTTCTTTATTAATTAAATCAATGATTGTACTCAATAATTCAATACAATATATTATAAGATGATATTTACTATATTTTATAATTTATAATTTTAAAATTAAAGGTAATACACTCAGTACTATCTTCACAAAAGGTAGTTTTTCTTTATTGAGAGCACTATTATAAATAGGTATTTAATGTACAAGAACATGATAAACAACATGGAAGATAAGAGGTTTCCTAAGATTGCTTCAAATTCTAGTAAAAACATTTATGGCTCAAGCGGAGGTGGCATAAAGATGTCGAGTCTTGACTAAATCATTGGGGCATAAATGAAAAGGTCATCGTGTAAAATAATAACGACAATGTTAAAAATATCAGTACATCTAAATTTAAGGAGTAATTGTGGTGTCATAAAGAATATGAGGAGAAAATAAAATTAACATACTATAAGTGATCAACCCTAATCTATAAGATAAAAAAATATCTTTTTGTTTTGACTAGTGTAAAGAAGAAAACCTTGCAAAAATAAGAACAATCTCTCATGAGCTCCATAATGAAACATGGTGTTGGAAAATTCCCAAAACATCGTGGGTCAAACGGATTTGTCTTCTTTGTGACACCAAGAGGGTTGAAAATGAAAAGCACTTTCTCGTATAATATCCAAACACACCCACATTACATCACAATTTCAAAATATTTACTATAATAGTGACCTTCCTAACATTTTAACTCATCAAAACTATGATGATCTTGGAATGCATCTCCTAAAGCTTTTCAAGCACAAATAAAATTATAAATCAACCAAGTAATTCGTTACCTTTTCTAAAGTTTAATAAACCAAATTTAGTTTGTTAGTCATCATCATAATGATGATGATGATGATGATGATTAACGTCCACTAAGACCAAATTGGTCTATCGGACCTTAAGAGGGTAAGTGATTACTTGCAATTCTTTAGAATTTTGTTTATGTGCTCGAAAAGCATTAAGAGAAGCTTTCCAAGATCTCCATACTTTTGTTGAGTTAAGAGGTTAGGAAGGTTAGTAGTGTGACAAATATTTTGAAAATGAGATCTAATATGGGAATAGGCTGGAAAATCTAAGAGAAAGTACTTTTCATCTTCAACCTTCTTAGTGTCACAAAGGTGACACACTCTTTCATCCCATGACGTTTCAGGAATTGACCAACACCCAGTTTCACTAAGGAACTCGTGAGAATTTGTTCTTATCTTAGCAATGTTTATTTTTTTCTTTACACTTGGCAAAACAAATAGATAATTTTGATCTTCTAGATTAGGGTTGATTACATCCTTATAATACCTTAATTTTCTTTTTTCCTCTAACTCTTTATCACACTACATTTTCTCCTTAAATTTTGATTTGACGTTTTTTTTAATAGTATCTTCATTCTGCAAAATGGTGTCTTCCATGATTCCCCAATAGTTTAGCCAAGATAGGGCATCTTTATGCCATCCTCGCTTGAGTCGATGGTGGTTATGACTCAATTTTGAAGAAATTTTAGGAAGTCTCTTGTCTTCCATGTTGTTTAACTTGTTCTTATTGTAAATGTGTTGAACCTGCACATAATAGATCTAGCCATAAAATACTACACACATTTGTAGAGAGAAATTGAGAAAGAATAGAAGAATTCTCATTAACGATAATGAATAATGAATAATTTACACATGATATACTCTGTATAACTCAATGAGTGCGCACTACAAGAGAACCAATGCGCCATAGTGGTGGTCTAGAGTGATCTGGACACACACCAACAGTTACAGGAGTGAACTTCCACCTAGTCTAGTCTCTCAGGCAGTTACGGGAGTGAACTTCCACCTAGCTGAGTTAACTAGTCAACTAGTCTTCAGTTAACTGACTGAACAGAGAGTAGTGAGGAGTAGATCAAGGAATCAAGGGTAATGCACTAGTCTGGTGATGATCCCAAGGAAAGTGTGAATTAGTTGGTGATGATCCCAATGTTTCATGGTGACAAAACCAATGCAGCATCTAAACTCAACTCAACTAGTCAAACTGAAGTGTCAACTGAAGGAGAATATTCTCCAAGTGGAATATTCTCCCCTAAAATATAGGAGACTGGATAATGACTAATTATGACTAATAAACAAGGAAAAACCTTAGGAAAAAGAAATCAGAGGTGTGTGTGAAGTAACTCCAACACCCTCCTGAACATCACTATGGTGAAAATAAAGAATGGGTCCCGGCAATGAGGCCATGTTAGGTACCCAAATACAAAAGATTCACTGAAATAAAGTGAGGAAAGAGGGAAAATCTCATGGGAAAACCCCCCTCAAGGTACAATGTATGTAAAAAGAAGAACTATAGTTGCTAGGCAACTGTGTCCTTCACTCCAAGATGACTTCGCAGAGAATGGAACTGCTGCTCAGTGAAGGTCTTGGTGAAGATGTCTGTCGTTTGTTCTGTTGAAGGATAGAATGGTAGGCCAATGATCCCCTCGTGTACTAAGTCCCAGATGTAGTGCATGTGGATCTCGATGTGCTTCATCTGCTGCCTCTGAAATGGATCTTTGTATAACTTCATAGTGCTCTGGTTGTCACACCAGATGACGATCGACCGTTGAAACTCAATGCCCAACTCACTGATAAAATGTTGTAGCCACATAGCCTGAATGGTTATGTTAACTACCCCTTTGTACTCTACCTCGACTGAAGATAGAGCAATGGCAGCTTGCTTCTTGCTCGACCAACAGATAGGCTTGGAGCCAAGCCTGAGTGAGTAACCAAATGTGGATTTGCAATCAGTGTTATTGCCAGCCTAGTCATAATCAGTAAACCCGATGAGATCTAATGTAGAGTCTGTTTCATAATGAATCCAAAAGCTGGTGGTGCCCTATACGTGTTGAAGGATACGCTTTGTAGCCTTTCAATGTAACTCATGCGGTTCCTACATGAACCTGGAAATTGTGCCAACTGCCTAGGAGAGATCTGGTCTAGAGTGTGTGAGATACAACAAGATCCCCACTAGTTGTCTATACAGTGTGTTGTTAACCAATGGAGTCTCCCCGCCAGCCTCAAGTTTGACTCCTGATAAGAAAGGAGTCAGAGAAGACTTGCATTCTTTCATGTGAAATCTCTCAAGGAGATCTTGTGCATACTTGACCTGAGATAGTTTGATGCCTGATGCATCCTGACTGATCTCGAGTCCAAGGAAGAAGTGTAGCAGACCCATGTCCATCATCAAAACCATGTCATGTAGAATCCTCTTGACTGCAACAATCATTGAATTCGAGCAACCAGTGATCAAAAAATCATCAACATACAGAACTAAGAGTAGAAGTGAATTAGTCGTCCTGAGCATGTAGACATTCCGGTCTGATTTAAAACGTACAAACTTATGTGACAACAAGTAGGAGTCCATCTTGGCATACCATTCCCTTGGAGCCTACTTGAGGCCATAAAGGGACTTCTTCAGTTGACAGACCAAAGATGAGTCCTGCATAAATCCTTGGGGATGCTCCATGTAGATCTCCTCAGAGAGATCACCGTGAAGAAATGAATTATTCCATCCATCTGATGGACTTCCCATCCTTTGGTTGTCACAATGGCAAGTGCCAATCGTATGGAATCCATCTTCAGTAATGGAGTGAAGGTCTCATCATAGTCAATACCATGCACCTATTGAAAGCCTTTGGCAACAAACCTGGCTTTGTATCTGCTAATTTGTCCATCCACTATGCTCTTGGTCCTGTATACCCATCTTCATCTGACAAGTTTCCTCCCAGAAGGAAGGGGAACCAGATCCCAAGTCCGGTTCTTGAGGAGGGATTTGTACTCCTCTTGCATGGCGGATTCCCAAAAGGGATTTCCAGTAGTCTCGCCATAAGACTATGGATCTGAAGACTGAACCAAGAAAATACGTTTGGAGGGAAATGGTTCAGTGGCAGTGAGTGCAACATGAGGCTCCTCGAAATAAGATCGATTCCTCCTAGTATCCGCTGGATCACCAACGAGATCCCCTACATCCTGAAGAGTAGTATGTGCCCACTTGGGCCTCTGCTCTGGCTCAACAACTGCATCAGGATGTTCTGACTCTGCATCTGATTGTACTGACTCTGAATCTGAATCATCTGAGTCCTCTGAATCAGAACTCTCATCTGAAGAAGAGTCGGCATGTGCATGCTCATCATCTTGGACATGTGGAAGAATGAAGGTGTCTACATGCAGCTGTTGAGGTACATGCGAGACACTTTCCTCGAATTGGAAACTACGCTCAATGATGAGTTGGTCCGAAGAAAGATCAATAAGCTTATATCCCTTCACACCAATGGGGTATCCAAAAAAAATGCACTCAGTGCTCTGTGGATCAAGTGCCTTCCTCTTTTCAAAGGGAATCTGAGCCCATGCACGTGAACCAAAAATGTGAAAGTGGGTCACTTATGGTTTGAGACCGCTCCAAGCCTCGTATAGGGTATTATCCTTGACAGATCTATGGGGAGATCTGTTTTGGATGTATGTTTCACAATTAAGTGCTTCGACCCATAGTCTCTGTGGTAGTGACTTTTCATGCAACATGCAAGATGCCATCTCCTTTAGAGATCTATTTTTCCGCTCAACAACTCTGTTTTGTTGTGGAGTATAGGGAGCTGTATGCTGCAACTGAATCCTTGCCTCATGGAAAAGATTATGGATCTCATGATTTACATACTCTCCCCCATTATCAGTTTAGAGGAATTTGATCTTCTTTCTGGATTGTGTCTCAAGCAAGGCTTTGAAATCTTTGAAGTGTTGAAAGCCCTCAGTTTTTTTGCCTAAGAAATTAGATCCATGTAAAACATGAGAAATCATCAACAAAAATGAGAAAAAACCTCGCTTTGCTAATGGATGGATGCGGAAAAGGACCCATGATATCACTGTGAATCATATCTAAAGGTGTGGAAGCTCGCTGAGACTTTCCTTTGTCGAATTTCTCTTGAGGGTGTTTTCCGAGAACACATCCCTCACATACTCCCTTGGAGAAATTGATGTCTGGTAGACCATCAACCATTATTTTCTTTCTATGTTTTTGTGTGTATCTAAAATTCAAATGTCCAAACCTTCCATGCCATATCCTACTACTTTCATCAGCATGAGTAAGCAGTAAAGCAGAATCAGGTTCAATGAATTCAGAAAATGTATACAATCTAGACTGATGATTTACCTCATCGGTAGCAACCCTGGAGTTGGTTTGCATGTCGTATATTTCCACGACATTTGGTGTGAATATGACTTTCTTTCCAATGCCATAATTCTTCATCTGATACACAGAGATAAGGTTGACGAAAATTTTGGGAACGTGCAACACATTCTCAAAGCTTCCATTGGTGAGTTCAATCCTTCCTTTCCCAGTGACTTAGATAGAAGAGTTGTCCCCCATCAGAATAGGAAGACCTTTGCATGCATCCAATGAAGAATATACTTATTTTGAGGAAGCCATGTGATGTGATTCTCTTGAATCAATGATCCAAGCATCGGGAGAGGAGTTGATGGCAATCAAGGCATGGCTAGAATTGTGTTTCTTGGAATTCTGATCTTTTGGCTTCTTCTTCTTGGCACCCTCGGGGATGTGATCTCCAAGGTTGTTTTGATGAAGTATTTGAGTCATTAGATCTGTTTTTTCTTGCATGCATACATATTTTGGATGGAATCCTTTGTGACAGTACATGCATTTCTCCCCTTTTCTTCCCTTTTCCCATTTGGATCCGGAGGCAACGGTGAAGGGTTTTGTGTACCCTTCCTTCTTCGGATGTGCCTGAGATTTCCATTGGTATTTGTCTTTAGATTTCTGATATTTTTGGCTTCCATCTTGCAGAGTGAGTGCATGCACTCTTAGGCCTTTGATTGTGCCCATGTTAATGCGCTTGGTTTGCTCTTGTGTCAGGGATTCAATAATGTCCTCAAGAGAAGGCATCTTCCAGGTGGCTCCAGAGGCGAATTTGACAAAATGGAATGTGGATATGAATATAGAGAATTTAGGACCAAGATTGGAGAGAATGGTGAGAACCATTTGTTTCTCCTCTTTCGATTTATCAACCCCTCAAGCTTTGAGTTGCGAAAGTAAATCCTTGAATTTTGTAATGAAATCTTGGGTATTGTCGAAGCTTTTTGGATCCAATGTAAGTAGTTCCACCTCCAGCATGTGTCCCCTCATCTCATCCTGTTTGCCAAAGATCCCTCCCAAGGTGGTCTAGGATTCATTGGGAGTCTTGCAGGAAGATATATGAAAAATGAGATCGAGAGAAATAAGACTGCAAATTGTTTTGAGTGCCTCATCCATGTGATTTAAATACTTGGATTTTTCTATGGATGATGTCGGTTATGTATATGTATTCAAGGTTAACCTTTACAATCCTTTGGTTCAGAGATGTATGGATATTTTCTCCTTCCATGCAAAGTAGTTTTGAGGTGTAAGAATTAATTCTTTTTGGAAATCCATCTTTTCGATGTCTTAAATCTTTTGTACTTGCAAATTTTTTTGGTGTATATTTTACTTAACAGTCCGTCGGCTCTGATACCATGTAAATGTGTTGAATCTTCACAGAATAGATGTAGCTAGAATATACTACACACATTTGCAGAGATAAATTGAGAAAGAAGAAGAAGAAGAGAAAGAATAGAAGAATTCTCATTAACCGTAATGAATAATGAATAATTTACACATGATATACTTTGTATAACTCAATGAATGCGCACTGAAGGAGAACCAATGCACCATAGTGGTGGTCTAGAGTGATATGGACACACACCAGCAGTTACGGGAGTGAACTTCCACCTAGTCTAGTCTCTCAGGAAGTTACGAGAGTGAACTGCCACCTAGCTGAGTTAACTAGTCAACTAGTCTTCAGTTAACTGACTGAACAGGGAGTAGTGAGGAGTAGATCAGGGAATCAAGGGTAATGCGCCAGTCTGGTGATGATCCCAAGGCAAGTGCACATTAGCTGGTGATGATCCCAATGTTGCATGGTGAGAAAACTAAGGTAGCATCTAAACTCAACTCAACTAGTCAAACTAAAGTGTCAACTGAAGGAGAATATTCTCCAGGTGGAATATTCTCCCCTAATATATAGGAGACTATATAATGACTAATTGTGACTAATAAACAAGGAAAAACATTAGGAAAAAGAAATCCTAGGTGTGTGTGAAGTAAATCCAACACTTATACATTAGGTATCTATCCATATCCATGCTCTCAATGGGGGAGAGGCTTGTTTCTAAGAGGAGGATGGGATAGGGTGTATTTCCTTTAATTGTGAGATTATAGGTTATAAAATTCTTTTGTATTTGCTCTATCTTTCTCTAGGATGCACGAGAGATACTACAGCCCCAAAATTCACATCCATAAAGAATAACATGTGTAAGAAGAGTCTCAAAGAGGAGTTTCTTCTTATCCCAACTCCAAAGATCAACTAATTTACAATTGTTTTCAAGCCCATAATAATCTTTCCATCCCCCAATAATCCTTTTCTCAATGCTATAATTCCAATTGAGCTTGTGGTGAATATCAATTCCAAGATATTTGTATGAAGTCACTTCCTTCAAGTTGTTGTTGTCATATACGAAGGTATCATAAGGGATCTTATTGGATTTAATAATCATGACCTTAGTCTTATCAGTATTAACAGTCATACCCATATTGGAGCAAAAATCCTTGAGGATTCTTAGTTGGTTTTCAAGATCACGGGGACTCCTTGCCATAAGAACGATATCATAGGCATAAAGAAGAAGATTGATGACTATACCAGTGAGAGTAGGGCCGACACAACCTGATTTTTCCAAGCAATTTTCTAACTTGTCAATGTATATGCCAAAAAGGGTAGGGGTCAAGGGACAACCTTGTTTGACTCCGATATTGCAGTTAATCTCTTTTGACCAGCCCTCGGTGTTTTTAAACTTAGAAATAACGTTCTCATACATTCTTATTGTAGAAACCCTCAACTCGAGAGGCAATTTTATCTCTTCCAACCTATTCCAAAGTTTTTCCTAGGAACCATGTCAAAAGCTTTTCTAAAGTCAACAAAACAACAAAAAAGATTGGTTTTAGTATTGCAGAACTCCTTTGCAATGATCCTAAAGGTAACAAGATGGTCCAAAGTTGAATGATATCTCATAAACCCGACCTGGTCTTTAGCTCTTTTACCGTGACTTTCTAGCCAAAGGCTAATCTTCTTTTCCAAAATAATTCTATAAAGCTTGGCTAAAATCAGGATAATCATATTGATCCTATAATTAGAGGGAATGTTTCTATCCCCATTTTTAAAAATAGGAACAATGAGACTTTGCATCCAATGTTTAGGGAAGCTCTGCTTGTCTGCTAAATTGAAGAGCTTGTGTATGTGAGGGATAAGGATTGGCCCTCTAATTTTAAAAATTTCAGATTTGTAGCCTTCAATGTCCTTAGCTTTCCCATTTGCAAGTCGCTTAACCCTGAACTCTATGTCATCTAAAGAAAAAAATTCTTCTTTTGTAGGGACAATAGGAATGGTGTTCATGGCATTATTGTTGTTGGGTATTCTACCCTACGGACTAATAATCTAGGGCTCTAAACTTATACGCATAAAATGACCCTTAAGATTTAACTTTTAACCTTCTACCCAAAATCTCAACCCCTTTTCGAGCAAACAATGGAAGAATCAACTCACCTTTTTAACAATGCTTGAAGTAGATCCTCCGTTGAGCCTTCTATTTCCTTGCTGATGCTGCCCCTTCTACAAAGCTTCCTGCAATCAAGATAAGACTACACATGCATGCTACTGATCTAATAGGGGGTTAGAAATAAAACATAAATCAAATGA
>ML827362.1:40249-61711 GCA_009831015.1 Picea engelmannii | reverse complement strand
CTTTACTTTTTTCCCCACCTCTAACAACATTCTGCGACATTTTTCTGCACAAAAATACCCTTTCGGAACCGTCGTTGTTATAGCAAGATTGTCACAACATCTTCAAATCGTCAAATATTTATAGGCCAATTTTAGGTCACCATCGTCGCAATTGCGACGATAGTGACCTAAAAATATTTTTTTTTTTACAGCTATTTATTTTAGGTCATTTTCAATGGTAAAGTTTGACTAAATTATTATGGTCAACCATCGTCGCTTATGCGATGGCCAATATAAGGTCGTCACTTATGCGGCGAACATTGACCATTACAGTTCATTCAAACTGTAGGCATCGAGATTGCGACGAACACGGGGTAGATTTAGAAAAAAAAAACTTTTTCTCTTGCATGTTGCGACGAAAGAGTAATTTCGTCGCAAGTGGTCGTCGCAAATTTTTCAACATGTAGTAGTGAGACGATTTCCCTATTGAAAAAGGAAGAGATAACTCCCAAGTTGGGAGGGAGAACTGATGTGTTATTGACTTATGGACAGTCATTTTTTAGTTCGAAAAATGGTCCAGGATGAGCAGTTCCTTTCCAGTTCGGAAAGTCGTTTGAGATTTTTGATGGACAGGTATTTTCCAGTTCGAAAAATGGTCCAGATGGAACGGTCATTTTTGTAATGAAAATGGTTCGATGGATTGTTGATGTACCATAGAAAGTGATTTCCCATTGTGGTTAACATGGGGAATGGTCTAAGACGGTCTCTCTTCTTGATGGTCACTCTCAGTAGTGGTCAAGAAGACTGGTCCACCTAGCCGGATAGTCATTCTTTCGAATCTCACAGTTGTGAGTAGTTTCGAAGAATGGTCTGTTTTGGAGGTTAGTGCAGGATAGTCATTTCCTTAGGAAATGGTCCGGACAGTCATTCCCTAGGGAAGATTCATTCTCTCCAGGTTGCACTTTGTTTAGTGTCGGAGGAATGGCCCAGAAAGGTGAATGCTCCAGGTTCAGCAATCAAGGACATACATTCCCTAGGGCAGACTCATTCTCTCCAGGTTACAATTTGTTTAGTGTCGGGGGAATGGCCCAAGATAGGGAATGGTCTAGACTCAGAAATCAGGATAGTTATTCTTCCTTGCTTGAGAAGAATAGTTCATATATATCATCATTGATGTTTTACCCTCTGAGGGAAGATGCTCTTCCAGAGCTCACAGATGTGAGTGGAAGAATGTCCCAGATGATTCAGTTTATATCATAACAATGTTTTCTGTGCAGGTTGATATCAGATAATTGTTATGGAGACTGTATGTCTCTAGACAATAGATATATGCTACTATGGTGGATGTGTTCCATTGATTGTGACTATACGTCACTGATCAAGTATTTGTGTGCTACTTGGTGTGGTAGTGTACCATTGGATTGTAGTTGTGTACTACTATGGATAGACACAATTATGTTCTATTGAATATATTTTTCTGATTGCCTTGAAGACTATCAACAGTGTTGGAAATGATTATCGGCTAGATGGATGATCAATGGATAGAGATTTCCTAGACGGAAAATGATCTAGGACATATGTCCAAATTAGAAGAATGGTTCTTGTGTCACTCTATGGAGTGAGTGACTTATCCATCATCATGTATGATTACTCAGATGGAGTATGGTTTCGATAGATGATTCAGTTGATGACACTGATAGTGATGATGGTGAGATAGTCTATACGACTATGTTGATGCTACCAGGTGAATGGTATGTTTGTGCTCAAGACCATTACCTTCAATACCTCCCTAGCTAGGAGGAAGTGTTGATATTATGGTAGTTGCGGGAGGTATTTACCTCCATGTGTAAACCTGATGAGAATAGAATATTCCGGGAAGCAAGAAGAAACCCTAATTGATTGGTTAATAACCCTAGAAGACAAGTTGGCTCAAGGGAATGACTTGTATTAGGTTATTAGCCTCAAGAGAAGAAGTCAGCTAAAGGAAATAATATATACTAAAGAATTAGTACCTAGAATGAGAAGTCGGCCCAGGCAGTTTGCTAGATTTAGTATAAATACAGGAGGACAGTCTTCATTCTGGCAGGCATTCTGAGAACTGCAAAAGCAACACTTGTGCGCACTACAGTTGGCCAGATTTTGCGCAAGTTTGGAGGAGAGATGTCGTTGCAGCTGTTGCATCTCGCAGATTTCAGTTTTGGCTTGGACTATCTCTTGGTTATGGTTTGGACTCTCTAATCAGCTCTTGCTTAGTGCGTTATCCTTGGGGAAAGGTGCGCCACCCTTTGTTTGGATATCAGGCCTAGGGTTTTCTTTTGGAATGGTTTTCTGTCAAGGTGCTCAGAGGGTGGCTTCGGCCTATGGTTGGGTGACAATAGTGATATTGTCTATGGAAAAACGATCACATTCTAACAAGAAGTACTTACTGATAGTTTCGTCTTCATCCATCTTTAACTTCTCAAATTTCATTCTTTGAATCTGAAGTTTTGCGTCTTTCACCTTTTCATTACCTTCATAACTACTTATCAGCTTGTCCCACGTAACTTTTGTTGAATCACAGTGCATGACTTTGACAAACTCAGCTTCAGTAAGTGCACTGAGGATGGAATTCATTGCTTTTGCATTAAAGATAAATTCCATCTTATCATCTTTTGAGGCCAAGACTACAGGCTTCAGATACCCCGTTTCAACGACATCCCAAACATCAACACCCAAAGACATTAAATGTGTTCTCATTCTTATTTTCCAGAAGGCAAAGTTTGTTCCATCAAACAAAGGGGGTCTATTAGTTGAACTTCCATCATGACTAGTCATGTTCAATCTTATGGATCTACCTTTGATCAAAGGCATCGGCTTTGATACCAATTGTTGGAAATATAACTGAGAGGGGGGGGGTGAATCATTTATGTGTATAAGCTTGAAACTTTTCTTGTTATTTTCTAATTCTTTCTAGATTATTATTTTATGTGTTGTTGATAACTTAACATGCATAGATATACAATATTTGATCAATCACACAGAATAAAAAAAGACATTGATTTTCATGATGAAACCCATAAGGGTGAAAACCTATTCTTCTTAGGATGTCAATCAAGCTCCAACTTTCATGTACATCACTGTCTTTGAGCTCCAACTCTCATGTACATCACAGAATTTGAGATCCAAATCAAATATGAGGCTACAACCTCTGATGGCAAGCTACAACTTGCAAAGATCACCAACTCTCAGATTTCTCTAGTGCCAACTAGATGGAAGCACCAACTCCCGGGTTTCTCTAGCACCCACTAGATGGAAGCACCAACTCCCAGAATATATTCTAGCACGAACTAGAATTTAGAGGACTGCAATCCTCCCTAGCACCACCCTACCACCCTGATTGAATATTAAAACAAAAAATTACTTACTTTCTTTGTCTCAAATATGGTATGTTATAGCTCCATGTCTCCCCTACCTCTTCCATCTTCTATTACTCTATTTTTCTTCTATACTCTACTCTTTCTCCTGCTACACACTACGATACCTCTACTCAGCTTCTCTTCTTCCTTTATGCTCTGTGTTGTCTCTACATGCTATACGTTGCACCTCTAATCTCAAGTTCAGGTCCTGTACGCCGTCACATTATACCCACATGCATAACTATCGAAAAAGCACATTATCTTCTATTTTCTACATCTCTTTCTCACCTCGATTCCTCTGCCTGGTCATCATTCAAACTCTTCATATTCTCTGGCGGTTATTCTGAATTTGTTCATCATTAGCAGGTGTTATCCTGAGATTCTTTGGCTTCTCTGAAAGTCGCAAATCTTTGTCTTCTCTGGGATTTACAGTCAGTCGTTTTTGGCTTCTTTGGATTCTAAGCCCCTTCCTTCACGTGACCACCGATGGTGACCAAACGCCTATTCAAAAGGCGCTTCCCGATATTGGTCTAGTGATTTCTAGCTCCATTTCTCGATATGACCTTGGGCGAAGATCTCATGTGACCACGAGATTGCGGGTGCGTCCAAAGGTGGTTTGTATAAAACTACTTTTTGCCCTGCAATTTACCTCAAGCCTCCACATGTCCTTTCTCCAAAACTGTGGTTTCGATTGTGGCTCGCCTTCTTCTTTTTAAATTTCGTGCATCTTCAATCCCCGTAATGAGACGGGACCGTCGATCTCACAATTTTGACGGTGCTCCTGAATGAACGATTCAGATTTGTTCTTTCACGATCTATGGATTAGATCTAACCTTCTTAAATCAATGATTGTGATCTATTTCGTGATCTGGGCTTCGGGATTTTCAAATCTCAATCTTTGCTTTCCTCCGTACGTCAATCTTTCAGAGTTGAAAATCCATTGACGCATGTCCTTCGCGGATATCTTCCGAAATGGAAGATCTGCTGACATATGTCCTCCTTAATCCAACGACTATCCTTCGCTCCAAGACTTCGGAATTTTTGACTCTTCGGCGCTTCACTTTTCCATGAACGCTTTCACCTAGAGTCAATGATATATTGACAAGTACCCTCCTTCACAATCAACGATCATGAGTGACTTCGACACTTCAGGCTTCGGGAGTTTCAACTCCTATGCACTCATTTCTCCTGGAGTGCTTTCACCCAAATGCATAATCTTCTGACACGTACCCCTCCTGGCGATCAATGGCCAGGGTCTTCTTTGGGTCTTCGGTGTTCAGGTCTTTGACACTTTAGGCTAATCATTGTTTCATTCTCCTCCAGAGTGGTCACCTGCTGAATAAGTTATAGGCGGTGGAGACGCTTGTTTTCGGTTAACACTTTCACTTACACTGTCCTTCCATTGAACTAGATCAATAGTTGAGAATGCACACTAAGTGATATTCAGATCAGACGGTTGAGAGCAACTTCGGACCTTCATCCTTCAAGACTTCGGGACTTTTGACATTTGTTTGTGATGAAACTTCTGAAGTAAATCACCGAGAGTGACGTAGTTTGCTTACATCACTTGTTGACATGGCACAAGCCAATTTCCTCTTGACACTTGTCATTAGCTGATTATTGTTATAGGATAAATCCGTAAGTGCGGACACGAACCAATCTCCCTAGATCCACCTGGATCTAGAACAAAACAGGATAGAATACTACTCTTTCCCTAGATCTAGGCTATTGAGTGAACTAAGAGATAAGGATTATGGACATACCTTATGAACGCTTTCCTTATGTCTCTGTTGTTCCAAGATTTACTCCGATGCTATTGCACCGTTCAAATCACGACAGTCCAAACCAATCAAAGTAAAGGCAGATTAATATATTCAATAGCTAGTCTATACATGTGATAAAGGAATCATGTAATAAAGTGACATCATCTTTATGGGAAAGGGACATATTACTGTATTGAATTAATTGAAAGTGAAACTTACAACCTGATCCTTGATGTCGTAGGTCTCCTTTCGATGGCTCCTAGTTCTGACACACACACTTTCTCATGCATGAAGAAAATCAACCACTTGTGATGACCTTGCTAGAGTCTCTTGTTGTTGTGGCATCAGTCCTTCATACAAGCTTCCAACAATTCTCTCATCAATCTCTTGCTAGCTTGCTTCTTATTAACCTTTCCAATGAGCCATCTCCTCAATATATAGGAGAAGATAATTTAGTTACTTGGGTAGAAAATGATCCCAAGATATCTAGAATGCCAGCTCTTGAACAACCATTCGTTTAGCCAACTCATTCTTCTCGAAGATTCTCTTCTAGAAGGCTCGAGAACTTAATCTTTTTCCTCTTTAAGAAGATGTTCGCACCCTGACCTTTGTTACAGTGCGAACTATTCGCACCCTAGCTTAATGCAGCCTGCGAGAATCAGGCATTCTCGCAGGCAAGTATATAGGCAGCCTGCGAACTTCTTGAAAAATATAGTTTCTGGAAGCAGACAAGTGCAACTTTTCTCAGGAAAGTATTCTTATTGAAGAGATTGATTGTCCATCATCATGACATCATCATAACATCATCACAATGACCAAAATTGAGGATAACAATTATGACTTGTGTACTTGCTGACGTGGTCTTCCACGTGTCCTTGCTGACGAGGTCTGCCACATGTCCTTGATGAGGTGGTCTGTTGATGTGGGTGAGACATGTAGCCAGTGTAGTGGAGTGTGGAGGCAGAGCGTGGTAGTGGAGTGTGACGTCAGAGCACAGAGGTGGTATGTATGAGTGGTTTGGTGGTTTACTTGGAGGGGGGGTTAGGCGGTAAGTGGTAATGAGAGAGGGGGGTATGAGTTGAAAAGAAGGTGACATGTATGAGGTTCCCACATGGGAAATAACACCAAATCGACCCCCCCCCCCCACGGTTAAAGGAAGAAAGGTTGGGGGGGGTCTGATATGCCCTGTTGACCGTAGATATGAGTGCCTGATTATTGGTCACTAAGATTAGCATGCCCTTCTTCTAACTTATCATGTCCTTCCACTTATTTTGATCCGATGGTTGTTGGCCCTCTAGATTGGTGATCCAATGACCGTTGTCTCTCTTCCTCCTGAGCTTATGATCTCTCTGACTTAGAAGGATTTCTAAGTGTTCACGGGTCTCTACCTTTGCTCCTCTTGCGAGTCTATCTCTTGGACATCGTCTGCACTTATGGAAACCACTATCTCTTCTGATCTTTCTCGTCTTTTGTGCTCTCGAGGAGGTTTGGTTTGTTGTTGTTCTTGCCATCAATGACAAGCACATTCTTCCTATAAACATGCCAACACTCTGTCCCTTTTTCAAGAGACGAATCAATGGATAACAATTCCAGTGGGAATGCAGACCTGTGGCACAACATTTATCACCCAACAAGCATAAAGTATATATCTTGGCATAATGGCCACCCTATAACTGACTTCTAAGTAACGTTGATGCCAAGACCATGAAAATAATCCCAGGACCATGTGAATAAACCCATGACCGTGACTCTGGAAAATACACAGTGACCAAAAGGCAGTCTGAAAAATTACACAAGAACCACATAGCAGCCCGAATACAACTAGGCAGGGTTACCCTCATAACTGTGAGGAAGCAGCCAGCAAGGATAAACAGAGTGAAACCCTCCACCAAAACACAGAGAGATATCACCCATATCCACTCAAAAAACACAGATACACATCATGATTACCACCAACAAAATAGCCAGTGAATGCACAACTCAACCAACCAATTATTTTACTTGCAAATCGAACAACCAGACAGTCATTCCAGAGAGAAAAACCATGCATTTACACAGTTGCAAATCTCAGGAAAACACAAATCAAAGCATTATCGAGCCATCAATCATTCATACACAGAGCGTGATTCATGGATGGGTGAAAAATAACCATACCTGTAATCGATATCTTAAAAGGGGCGAGTTGGTCGAGCGTTTCCTTCCAAGGCTTGGATCTCGGAGCTTAACCACCAACAATCGAAATGCAACAATAACCATACTAGGGTGACGACCCAATGGGGAAAGTATGGAGTGACGTACATTTACTGCACGTCACTTCCATATCCTCTTCATTCAATTCTGAATTACATGACAACCAACACGCACTAATACATTTAACCATGGCATTGTTTTCCAAACCATTGAAATATGCCACCATGTTGCTTGCCAAATGAACCACCCAAAACATTCGCATTAACCATTGCCAAACTTCCATACCATACCATATGTATTTCCATATCAAATGCACCCAATATAACTCAAATGCAAATCGCATAGCAACTAACCAACTATTAATAGTTAGGATTAACACTGACTTTTTTTCATTTCAATTGCACATAACTCCTATCATAGCATCACATACATCCCTTCTTCTAGGATTTTAATAAGTTTCATTATTTTGTTTTTGTTTATATCATTACTAACATATTTCTTGCGCATGTGTATCCAGGTAATAATCATGGTGACATGATTAAACACGTCAATTGTAAATATATGCCAATCATAACATAAAATTAAAGCTTCAAATAATATAACATCCCATAAAATGCATCATCCACCTGTCACTATGTCAAAAACGAAACCAAGATTGTATCGTCAACCATATAAGACCATGTAAGCAGCATCGAAACAACAACAAAAAATGTGTGATATGACTATATCTGAGCCTCCATTCTACAAGGGGGTCCCACCTACTAGTATTATTTATCATTAGCATAGTTTAAATAATAGGTTTTAGCAATACTTTGTGGGCAAAATTCCTCGTGGCCATTTTTATCGTCAACAAACTAGCGACTCCACAGGGAAATCTGTTTCCAACAGATTAAGAACTCAGAATGTATAGTTTTTCAAACCAAGAACAACAAAGCAAGAAGATCTAACCAGAATGATTATGCAATAGGGGGAAGTGAGCATATTTAATGGAAAAATGACCGAGAATTTGGGAATAACTCATGGAAAGTGTTAAGTATGAGGGGGTTTATCCCTGTATGTATAATCATTCAACCAGAAATTGCTCTTGACTTTCAAGGAGAAAAAAAATTTTTATGGACTTGCTCTTTTGAATCTCAAAATGGATGAAGAGATGGAAAGTAGAAGCGGGAAGTAACCAATTATCTCATAAGACAACAATGGGAGAAGATAGCAAATTCAATGATGCCTTCAGGGGGACCATCATAACAATTGTGTAAGCTTGATTGTTATTGACTAACAATACCCTGCAGGAGTGTCACTGTGGCAGAACTGATCCAACATCTTATTCTTGAAAAGAATTGAAATAAAAAAGAACAAAAACAAGAAATTTCATAACAGAAATGAAACTGCAAAATTTAAAACAACAGAAAATAAAATGACAGAATTGCAAACAGTAGTAATAAAACTATCAAAATTAAAATAGAACTAAACTAATATACAGAACAATCCAAACAACATTAAACTCTTCAAGTTGGTTCCACGTAGTGTTTTAAGTGAGAACTGTTAGTGTTGTAGGAAAACAATCGCTCTTGTACATATTTTATAATGTAAGAGTTTGTACCCAAGACAAAAGCGATCTTGAAAGGACCCAACCATAATTCTTGAAACTTCGATACAATTGATAGTCTTTTAGAGTACACGATTAGATCATCAAGATAGAGATGAATAATCTTGTCGATCAAATTGTCAAAATTTATTTGCATAGGTCTTTGAAAAGTGGCACCTGCATTAGATAATCCAAAAGGCATACATTCATAAGAAAGGGTGCCCCAACGAGTAACAAAGGTGGTTTTATATTTGTCTTCCATTTTTACCTTGATTTGGTTGTAACTGGAAAAATTGTCAAGTAAGGACATCATATGTGACCCTGCAACTTGCTGCAAAATCATTTCCATATTAGGGAGAGGAAAGTGATCTTTTATACTAGCCTGATTCAATGCACAAAAATCTACGCATAATCTGATCTGACCAGTTTTTTTCCGAATGAGAACCAAGTTGGAAACCCATTCGGAATACTTGACCGAAAATATGATTCCAGCCTTCAAGAGTTTTTCCAACTCCCTTTGAATAGTTGCTTCTAGTGCAGGGTTGATAGGTCTTTGTTTTTTCCTAACTGGTTTTATGCCTCCCTTGATGGCAATAGCATGTTGTATAAGAGTGGAATGAAAACCATGAAGATCCTCATAAGACCAAGCAAAAACATCTTTAAATTCACCAAGCAGTCTGGCAAACTTCATTCTTTCTTCATCAGAACATTGGGCACCTATTTTAACATTCTTTGGAGACTCGGGTGTTCCAAAGTTCAAGGAGATGGTTTCAACCACCTTCCTTTTTGACTCCTCTTATTTATGTTTCTCTTTATTGCCTACATCACTCGATGAAAATGAACTCTCTAGAAGAGTCAAGCCCTTTGGAATCTTGTTATATTCTATGGATATAATTTCCTTGGGTTTATAAGGTTCAATTTGAATGAAAGCATAGATGCTCTCATCGCTAGGGAAGACCTTCCATGATTCTATATTGTCAGGGATATGTGGACGATATATAAATTGAAAAGTGCAATCAGGTCTGTGTGGCAGAAGTTGTCGATTAAGAGAGGATGCAAAAAAAGCTAATCGGTCATCCATTGAGTTCAATTCCCTCTTAACATGATTAATGTTGAAAGATAGTAGGTTCGAGATAAGTGCCCAAAAGTTTGGGTGTAGTGTTTCATCAACTTGTTGCTAAGAGAGTATATCTTGCATATAAGGTTCACAACAAGCTCGGAATCCCCAAAAACTATAAGGTGGCCACAACCCAGATTATAGGAATTTTCAATGCCTAATAATAAGGCTTTGAATTCAGTGACATTATTTGTGTAAGAAAAATCTAATCTATAAGAAAAGTTATGAATTTTTCCCACGGGAGAGTACAAGATAATGTCAGCTATGTTTCCTTCATTATAGAATGAACCATCAAAGTGCATGTGCCACATACCTTCATCTAAGTTGATTTGTTCCAAGGGAGTGTTATCCTCCTCGGAAAAGATGGAATACACCCCTAGGTCCTCTTCGATATAATTCACATTAGGTTGTGGAACACTTTCTATGTAAGGTAAAATCCTTCCCTCTCTAAGGACTATAATGTTTTTACCATTCCGAGGAACGGATAAGTGTGTCCCATCAAGTGAGAAGTATCCACCCATCAAAGCTTACCAATCTCTTCCTAAGATGATTGAGTAATTTCTTACTGGCATATCAATTACCTAAATATTAAGGGTTGTCCTTATTTCAAGGTGTGTGCACAAAACCAAGGTCACATCTTTGATTTCACCTGTGGTTGTTTGTTGTAGACTATTATAAGAGAGCATGCTTCTGGCATTTTCATTTGTACAAGACAAGCATCGCTCTTCCATAATAATCTTCGACATTACACTTGGGCCCGAATCGCCATCAATGAGGTAACAATGGGCGATCTTATCCATAATATTTACATAAATGTAAAAATGGGGATTTTTTATAGGGTATCTAAAGTTATGTACACCTACTTTATTTACAGATGAATCCTCTTCATTTACCTCTTCAGAGAGGTTGGATACAACGAAATCTTTTCCTTCCATGAATTGTTTTAGATGCCTCTGTTGTTCAGGGATGACAACCATGTCCATAAGGGTTGCATCTGCTTTGATGTTGGCCAACTGATTTAGAATATTGCGTTTGGAAGAGGGGAGAGGGGAGGTAGTTCCTTGATTGTCAGGAGCCTTAGGAACCTGAATAGTAGCAGCTAGTGAGGATGAGCTCGGGCTAGAAGAATTGTGGGGAGGATCATATTTGCCTTTGGGAGCGTAGGATTTGTTCCTAGTATTGATGTTCATGACATCTTTTGGATTTGCAAAATCTAGGACAACAATGGTAGTTTCTGGTATATTACCAAATATCTTATCTCTGACACTCTTCTTTACCTCACATGTGGTTTCCTCATTGTGTTCTTCACAAAAGTTACACCAACTACAAGGCATGATAGATTTAGGCTGAAAATTATTTTCATTTGGATTTCTAAAGGGGGGTGTAGAAGAGGATGAAGCTTCAGGGGTAAGAGGGGAGACATTTCCCTTTCGCTCATACACTATCATACGTTTATTCATGTCTTGTACAAGTTGTAATAGGGCGGACATGTTTGTTTGTTTAATTGATTCTCCCTGAGGAAGACATGTTCTTTCAAGCTATTCTTCATACTCTAAACAAGTATGCAGAGCGGAACCGAGGTTATCAATGGATTTTTCCTCAATCCTATGACGGTAGGGGGAAGGCAATGCATTATAATAATGCATGAAAGCGGCTTAGTTCTGAGGTCGAATGAGTTCAAGGATTTGATTATATAACTTGGTGAAATGCAAGTTCAAGGACTTTATGGTTTCACCCTCCTTATAAGCGATGATAGTGTATTCCCGTAACTGCTCAGCTCGAATTTTGGATTGCCCATAGGTGGATTTGAACCAATAGACTAACTCCTCCCAAGTAGACAGAATATTAGGAGGAAGGTCAAAGAAATCATTCGCAACCTTCCCTTCTAGGGAATTGACAAATAAGTGCATGCAAGTATCGTTGTCATTGGCTCCTATGTTGTGACGGGCATTAGAAAATTCCACTAAGTGTTCATTTGTAGTGACAATGTTATTCCCTGAAAACCCAGGAAGATGCTCTTTGAATTTAGGAAGTGGACGAGTAATAGGTACCAAGTTAAGAGGAGAGAAAACATGCCACGGTGTGGTTGTAGCATCTTATTCGAATTGAAAAAGACCATACTTTTTAATGACTTTAGTGGAGTTTGTGGTAGATTGGACAGGGACTTGGTGACTATATAAGCTACCAACCATTGACTAAGCTGAATACTGAGATGAGGAAGCAGTTACAGTGCCACCAGATCCACCACTAGATGTCATCTTGTGGATAATAGGTAGGGGAGAGAAAGACGAACTGGATGAATCAGACAAGGTTCTCCTTAGAGAACTTTGTTGGGTTGATAACACAACGTTTCTTCTTCCTATTTCAACAATAGGATTAATTTTGGGTGATAAGCCTCTTCTTCTCCTAGAAACACGAGGGTATAAGGACATGAAAATAAGGTCAAAGCTAAAGGAAAAACAAAGTTATGGTTGATTCCTAGGTTGTCTACATCTAGTTTCCCAACATTCTTGGGCACTTGTGTCTTGTTCAATTTCTTTCCATGAACGATTAAGCTCATCCCGAGTATTAGCAGTGTCTAAAATGGTTTTAAACAAATTTAAAGCAATGTTGGTCTGATCTTGAAGACCGGGATCAATATTAGGTTGCCTTGCAACATGTACAGTCATTAAGAAATGAAACAATCAAAGAATCAATATCAGAAAAATAGATGTATATGATGATAATCAAGCATAAAAATCAACCAGAGAGATATTGAAGATCTCCCCAGTATGGTCGCCAAATAAATGTTGAAGAAAATATATGAAATGATCTTACTCGAGCATTTTCAGATCTTACTTGGCTAACGCAAGATAGACGGGAATATCACCCTATGTTTATAGCAATCAAAAATTGTTTCCTAATCCACAAGTATTGGTTACAAGTGCTTAGGCCGATTTTTTATAAATGAAAGATTGCTGAAAAATCCAATATTTATGTAATTTTCTAAATATGAAAGATGCATAAATAAATGTAGAGACAGAAGTAAAAACACCAAGTCAATAATCAACATAGATGAGACATAAACTAATCGTTTATTCCATTCCAAATTATCAAAAGAATCATTCTCTTTACAAAATTCTCTGAGGAAGTTTGGACCAAAGTCAAACTTAGATGTCCCCAACGAAAACCATACAAAAGAACTTCTCACAGAAAGTAAAAAATTGAACTTTAAAAGTTGGATCAGCTTGCCACAGATTGTTTCGCACTCGACTTTGCACAATAGCCTTTATCAGTCATGAAATTTAATTCACAAACAGATAAGTCTACACAGACTATCAAAGATAGATCAACACCTATGAAAAATAAGTGTCTAAATGATGTAATTCAACCTTGAATCTTGTTGTCTACAATAGGACCCTTCTATCATAAAAGAGAATTAGGCTTTCAATCAATTAAAGAATGAATGAAAACGGAATTAGCTCAATAAAACTCAAAGAGCGGACCTTAGTATGCTTTCTCCTTCTATTCTCCTCTTGTTCCTTCTTCTCTTTTTTACTTTAAGCAGTCAGAATTGGTTGAAGTAGTTAAACTACCTCTTTAGTTAAGTTAACTAAAACTCAACCAACTTTTAGTTAAGGGGGAAAAGTAATAAAATAATAATAAGGGTATTTAATAAATAATAACTAGTAGGTGGGGCCCCTTGTGACTCTCTTTAGTTTATTTAACAAGCATAACACAACTAGTTAATCAATCAAACACATCCCTCCTTGTGGCTCCCATCATCACTCTCATAATTTGAAAATTTATATCAATGATAATTGAAACTATATCCAAAATATAATATCCATATATCCAAAAAATAATGTGTTGTCCAAAATTTCAGAAGTCAATTGTTCTCAACAATCAATAAATAAAACACTTAAAACCCATATTTTCCACTCTGGGAGTCAATATTCCCCTTGTTGTTGTTGTCTCCCTTTGATTTATCTAAATTTTCCTTAGGTTGTGTGGAGCCTTTAGGCCTAATTTCACTGATAACATGAGAGTAATCATCTCTCAAATGCATGCAGGATGACACGGATTTGGTAGAGTCATTTGAGGGAGAGGAGGGGGCAGCAATGGATTTTCCTTTATCAAGAGCATGGTGGACCTCAGTATTTAACCTTTTGCTTGCGTGGGAAGACTGTATTGGCGAGTGGGCAGCTTGGAAAATTTGATTAATAGGTGGAAGAGCAGGTAGAGACAAGTTGGGCCAGCCATGATGTTAGAGACTATCGGGTGGACAATCTCTTGCCATTCGTAATTTCCAGGGACTTCATGTTGTAATGAGACATGAGGGGGAACTGGGATACCAGGGACATGTGGGGCTTGGAAAGGAAGCCTTTATGGCCTAGGTTGGACCACTTCGTGTCCAATCCAGTTAAAAAACCCAGCTTGAAATCGTTGGCTCAACTCTTGCGAGTCAACATCAAAATGTATAGAAAACCTTGGCCTTCTAGGGTCCCTGTTCCAATTTCCTCTTCCTATGTTACCTCGGCCATGGATACCTCTGCTAAAAAAATTCATTCCTGTATGCATTAATTATTAGCAACTAGTTTCTTCAACAAACCATACATGACATCTCTTTAAATATGAAACAAAGTTTGGCTCATCAACACATCAGACTCATGCAATCCAATCCATAAAATCATTTAATACTTGTCAATGAGCAGGGGGTGAATAAGGGTTATGGGATATATGAGGGATTGTATTGAGAAAAAAGTGGTAAAATGAAGGGGAATCAATCATGATTACTGCTCATCAATTCATCAAAAAATCAACTATATTGTAAATCAACATATCATTGTAACTCATCCATGTTCCATCCTTTAACTAAAAGAATACAGAGTTTTTATTTAACTATAATTTAATTTTAAGAACAAGGAGTGGATAGTGAATATGGGAAGGTAAGGGGACTTGTAATGTGCGAAAAGAGAGAGAATGGTAGGGAAATCACGAATATTGTTCATAAAACAAATCAAGTAATCCATAAACACAACTCTGTACTCAATACAAAACATACCAATACCAATTTAATAATTATTGTGTGTCAAAATTGTTCACTGTTCCATATTCAATTTCTTCAAAACTTCTCAATCAACACAGTCTGTACTCATACCCAGAATTGAAACGAATTTCAACAGTCTCGTTAAGAGAAATGTTTGGTTTCTAATTTATTTCCTTTCATTTAAAGAATCAAAAGAAAACACACAACAATCATTGCTCCAGCTCTATCCATAATACATCACTATAAAATATCAAACATTGTCCATAAATTTGCAATCACCCAAATAAAACATATGCACAGGTCTCTTTCCAAATTGAACAGACTTCTAAAACTTGTATGATTTCATGCCTTCTTCATTATATCAACCAATAAAACTTTGCAATGAAACCACAATATACAACCCAAGCTTCATCATTGATGATGCAATTAAATACAACATGCACGATGCTTCCATAATATATACATAGTGAAACAACGAAGTAACACAATCATCAATTTCATAACTCGCTATGATCTCAATCGGGACTAGTGAAACACACACAATAGTCACCCACTTGTAATTAACACCATGTTGTAGGAACACAATGATCCAAAACATAACGAAAAATAAGCAGCCCTTTGACTGTATATCATTACTCATCCCTGATCACACTTTCCAACCAACTCAATCAAACAAAGACGAGATAAGTACTCAATGCAACTGTCATAACCACTCAACTAATCTATGACAATCAAAAGATGCCCGACAAGATTAAGAACAATTGGGGATTATTAAAATCGGGCTCTGTAACAACGAATACAAAGAAGTAATCAAGAGTTCGCTCGGTCATCAATAACATAGAGAGACTGGAGGTCCTCAAAACATATCAACCAATAGGCAGAGACCCTTCGATACAAGCACGGTAGAACCCCAGGGTTCTTTATAACTCCTGGTTTGTGAAAAAACGCTATATTTCAACGACGGATAGGGTAGGAAACGATGTAGAGGAGAAGTGAATGTCCACTGGACAGTGACAAGTACCTAGAGCACATAGAGGCATAACTTATTTCCCTTTCTCAAGAGCCAGATCAATGGATGACAATTCCAGTGGGAATGTAGACTCGAGGCATAACCTTTATCACCCAACAACCATAAAGCATATATATTGGCATAATGGCCACCCTATAACCGAATTTTGAAATACGTTGATGCTAAGACCATGAAAATAATCCCACGACCATGTGAATAAACCCACGACCGTGACTCTGGAAAATACACAATGACCAAAAGGAAGTCTGAAAACATACACAACAACCACATAGCAGCGTGAATATGACTGGACAGGGTTACCCTCATAACTATGAGGAAGCGGCCAGCAAGGATAAAAAGAGAGAAACCCTCCACCAAAACACGGAGTGATAATACCCATATCCACTCAAAAAGCACAGAGACTCATCATGATTACCACCAACAAAACAGCCAGCGAATGCACAACTCAACCAACCAATTCTTTTACTTGCAAATTGAACAACCACACAATCATTCCAGAGAGAAAAAACATGCATTTACACAGTTGCAAATCTCAGGAAAACACAAATCAAAGCATTATTGAGCCATCGTTCATTCATACACAGAGCGAATTCATGGTTGGGTGAAAAAGAACCATATATATAACCGATAGCTTAAAAGGGGCAAGTTGGTCGAACATTTCCTTCCCAGACTTGGATCTCGAAGCTTAACCACCAACAATTGAAATGAAATAATAACCATACTAGGGTGACGACCCGATGGGGAAAGTATGGAGTGACATGCATTTACTGCACGTCGCTTCCATCTCCTCTTCATTCAATTCCAAAGTACACGACAACCAACACTCACTAATACATTTAACCATGGCATTAATTTCCAAACAATTGAAATCTGCGACCACATTGCTTGCCAAATGCGCCACCCAAAACATTCACATTAACCATTGCCAAACTTCCATACCATACCATACCCAATATAACTCAAATGAAAATCGCATAGCCACTAACCAACTATTAATAGTTAGGATTAACACTAACTTGTTTTCATTTCAATTGCACATAACAACTAGCATAGCATCACATAGATCCCTTCTTCTAGGATTTTTATAAGTTTCATTATTTTTCTTTTGTTTATATTGTTACTAACATATTTCTTGTGAAGGTGTAGCCAGGTAATAATCTTGGTGACATGATTAAACACAACAACTGTAAATATATGTCAATCATATCATAAAATTAAATCTTTGAATAACAGAACATCCCATAAAATGCATCATCCACCTATCACTATGTCAAAAATGAAACCAAAATTGTATCGTCAACCATATAAGACCCTGTAAACAACATCGAAACAACAAAAAAAAATGTCTAATATGACTATCTATGAGCCTCCAGTCTACAAGGGGGTCCCACTTACTAGTATTATATATCATTAGCATAGTTTAAATAATAGGCTTTAGCAATACTTTGCAGGAAAATTTCCTCGTGGCCATTTTTATCATCAACACCAAACATAGAAAGGTCTAGTTTACTCTATCATAGGCTTTGGAGAGGTCCAATTTAAGAATGGATGCCTTTAGCTTTCGTTTTTTAACAGAGTGGAGTACTTTTTGTGTTATGGAAACTACGTCATGAATTTGTCTATTGTGAAGGAATCCAAATTGTTCTTCCCCTATGGAGGCACTTAGAATCGGTCTTAATCTTCTAGAGATAATCTTAGAGATTAGAATCGGTCTTAATCTTCTAGAGATAATCTTAGAGATTAACTTGTATATTATATTGCAGCAATCAATCAGTCTGTAATCTTCAAAGGAGGAGGGGCATTGTTTTTTTGGGATAAGGCACAGGAAAGTGGTATTGAGAGGACCATGAACTCTGTTGGACACACTGACCACACTTAGAGGGGGGGTGAATGAGTGTGGAGTTGTTTTTCAAAACTTCCCTCTTACACAAAACTCATTAGTTAGAAATCATTATTTACTCATTACTTATTGTTGTCATTTATAACCAGTTAGATGTGAATACATATCAGTAACATATATCAACAATATATCATCAACAAATCATCACCACAAGGAACACAAAGAACACAAGATGTATGTTCAATTTTCTTTTTATTACGGACTTCAATCCTTGGGGTTTATCAACAACAATTGAATAGAGTACAAATCTACAAGTGCACCAGCTCTATATGCAAGACTCAGCTTCCATCCTAAGCACCAACTGTGATGAGGCAACAATCCTCCACAGATATCAATATGTCATAGGTACATAACCTGTTAGTAGTGTAGCTCACGTGTGTATGCACCCTCGCTCACTATAGCCCTCGTATGTACTTGGTTAGTTTGTATTATAGCATGCATATGCCTTCTGAGTTACTTAGGATTTTCTCTTCAAAATCAACTGAGATCCTCTGCAACCTGAAATCATACTCTCTTATGTCTTTCACTGTCCCAACCGACCCACAGCCAGTCACAACACATCCAAGCTCTCTAATAACTTATTCATGCTTCTCAACCATACAACATGAATTCTACTCAATCATGTATAAGCAACCAGTATACTATAGCAATCATATCAGCGCTGAATCATAAGAGTGCTTCTCACTCCATCAACCAACACAAATCACATCATAACAGCCATACCAAGAATGCCTTAATCATTCACCACACAACAAGCAATAGTATCCATCAAGACAATAATATAAGCATACCAGAATTTCTATGGAATATCTGAGCCCATAGAATGCATATCTAGAACCTACTTCAGTCTTCAAGATCTTGTTCTCATCTCAACCACCAATCTCCATGACTTCATCCATTGTATGCGCTATGTCTTCATATAGCCCACGTATGTATGCTCCCTGGCTCATTGTAGCCCACGTATGTATGCTCCCTGGCTCATTGTAGCCCACGTACACCTCATAAACTAAGATTTCTTAACCTCCGAGATTTTTTCCATCATGATCTCATACATGTCGAAACTTTGAGGCTCTCTCAGAATGGATCTTCAATCATGCTCAAGAGATACTCACAAAAGATACACACCAAGATGTCTTTCACAAGAGACCCTTGCCTCTTATTTATACTCTTCATCTTGTAGGTCACTTAAATCACTTCTAGGTCACTTAACCAATTTTCCTCATTTATAGGGTTAACCACTTTCCATAATTAGAAAGTTCTCCATTAATTTATTATTTAAATATTCCTTCTTGACTTTGTCACCTTATTTTAATATTTAAATAATCCTTCTTGATTTTGTCACTTCACTTTATTATTTAAATAGTCCTCCCTGACTTTGTCTCTTTACTTTATCATTTAAATAATAATTTCTTCTTTGCAAGCTCTTTGACTTCTTTGACCTTTTGGGGCTTCAAACCAACATATGAGGGTCCTCCAACTTCCTAAGGCCATAAATCTCAAACCATGAGGAGTTATGTGACATTCCACATACCACTGGAAATGGCATGACAAGCACTATCCATATAGGATAGTTTCACCAACATCTTCACTGATCTTTATCTCATTATTCCACATATAAGCATGGGTTCTCCAATCATAATTCAAGGATAGCTTAACCGCAAAGCGTCTTCACGTGGGGGATTTCACCATAAGGGGACCACTTTGAAGTTCATCCATTTGTACACCTTATCAACCATGATAAGACAATAATGATCCAACCATGCATCATATCAATGACAACTCATTGATCCATCTTCATCTATGTATGACATCATGTGACTATGATCAAGGACAATACATATTACATCAATCAATCAATCATTTGGCATTAATCAATGACAGCAATCAATCACTTGACATCAATCCTTTAACATCAATTAATCAAACCATTGGCATCAATGACAACATGATCCAACAAACTCTTCCTTCCTTTTGTGATTCTTTAACGACCAATAAAAGGTAGTCCTTCAATAGTTCATAGAAATCTTTAAAGAATTCCACTATGACGTCGTCTGGGCTAGGGATTTTTCCATTTTTCATAGAGAACAACGATGCCCTTAGCTATGGTTTTGTGACCTCTTCCTCCAGGGATAAATTCATTTCTTCAGAAAAAACAATAGGGAATTTTCTCACTACCTCCATGATTTCATGGATGGGGCATCTGGGGGGGCAAAGAAGAGATTACTAAAAAAGCTTACTCTAAGCCTTGCCTTGTCCTCAAAATATTTTGTTACATTTTATTCTTCATCCTTGATTTCCCATATAGTGTAAGGTTTCTTCGGTAGTTAGAAAACTGATGGAAGAACTTGGTGTTGTTATCTCCTTCTTTAATTGAGAGGGCCCTGTTCTTTAAGCGTCATTCATGTTCCTCTGTTTTGAGCCACTTGGTTTATTTGTCTTCCAACTCTCTTAGTTCTAGAAGATTTTCATTGGAGAGGGGGTTCTCCTTTAACTTTACGAGGGCCTCAACGATGCTTTCTTATATGTCAAAATGGGCCCTCTTGGACTTCCAAAGAGGGAGCCATTTTTTTATGGCGCTTTTAAGAGATTTAAGGTTTTCCGCAAACTACATCATGAAAGGGCCAGGATTTTGAGGAGAAAGTTTTACCCAAGAGGAAATAACCAAGTTCTTGAAATCTTCCTCTGTCATCCAGGTATGGATGAATTTTAAGGATGAAGGGGGGGACTTGAAACCCAAAGACCAATACAAGAAAATAGGGTGATGGTCTGAAATACCTCTCGTCTCTAACCCCACCTTGAAAGAAGAGCCCATGTTTAGGAGGGATTCAGAAATTAAAAACCGATCCAATATTTTTTCCACCTCCTCATTACCAGTTCTAAAATTTCTCCAAGTAGGGGGAGAGCTTCACAGGTTCAATATCCACCAATCTGGGCTTTTCTAAAAAACAGGAGAAAAAATTGCTTTGCTTGTCAGCCCTAGGGTACAAACCCTAAACTTCCCATAAGGAGAGGGTAAAAGTCAGGTCCCCTCCCGCCACCAAACGAGGGTCACGAAATACGCCTGCAGAGACCAAATCCTCCTAGAAGGAGGCCCTATCAGAATAGGGGCCATAAATATTTACCACTATAAAGGCTAAATCAATATTCTTATGTTTTAGATTGATTGAAATTGAAGTGCAGACAACTGAGGAGGACAGGGCTTGAAAATTGGGGCTCCATCCGGTGAGCAAACCTTCTAAAAGACTTGTAGTGTCAATTGTGTTGAAGGACCAGTTCCTAAGCCAAGGACTAAAAATTTCTCTCGCTCTTTCGCCTGAACACATCGTCTCTTGTATCATGATGGCGTCTGGCTTTAGTCTTGGGAACATAAGTTTGAGGGCTAGCTTCTTTGGGGCACCCCAAACCCCTTGCGCATTGAAGGAGAGGAATATCATTTTGCCTTCGGTGGAAGGGATTTCCCTGCTCTAAGGGCAC